>SJYV01001679.1:0-10755 GCA_006410875.1 Neotragus pygmaeus
CAGGAAGATGCCCTGGAGAAGGAAATGGCAACCCACTCCAGTACTCTTGCCTAGAAAATCCCATAGACGAAGGAGCCGAGTAGGCTACAGCCCATGGGTCACAAAGAGTTGGACATGACTGAGCGACTTCTCTTTCACTTTCTTTCCTTCACTTAGTATATTACCATAGGTGGTTTTTATGTTGTTATACGTCCTTTCTAATTATTTTGGTTGATTCACTTGAAATTGGCATTGGACCATTTTTTAAGCTATAAAAAACAGCAGTTTCATATGGTTTAACCTCATATTTTAAATGGTTTGAGAATGTCCTACTCAGCCCACTGTGGTTTGTTGACAAGGCCTAGAACAGCATTGAGATCAGTTCTAGATTTCTGCATCTGTAAAGGAAAATAGAACCTTCTCCTGAGGTGTTTTTTTGTTTGTTTTTTTTACTTATTTCCTTGGGTTAGATTCCTAGGATTGAATCAATGAGGTCAAAGATCATACATTTTGCAATGGCTTTACATACACTTTCCCCAAATGGTTTGACCATCTACTTGGCATTTGGATCTGACTTTATATTTTTGGAAGGATGGGAGGCATTGTGAGAAATATAAAGAAATAAGACAGAGCTTATAAACTACCTTAACAGTTGAAGCCTTTATGTAAAAAGCTGATATAAGGCACCATTTATTTTTTTTGGT
Source organism: Neotragus pygmaeus (assembly GCA_006410875.1). Taxonomy (NCBI): domain Eukaryota; kingdom Metazoa; phylum Chordata; class Mammalia; order Artiodactyla; family Bovidae; genus Neotragus; species Neotragus pygmaeus. Next base: position 684 of record SJYV01001679.1, read on the forward strand.
CATGCCACATAGCAAGTGGGATCTTAGTTCCTTGACCAGGGATTGAACCCACACCCTCTGCATTTGAAGTGCAGTCTTAACCACTGGACTGCCAGGGAAACCCCTAAGGCAGGTTTTTTTAAATGATTTATACCCCTGTCTCTCAAGGGATTCAATGTAGCTTATGATATTAAAATAACAGGTTATAGTTTGGAAATGGTTAGAAGTTTTGAGAAGTGGGTTTAGATCCCTTCTGGGCAGGCTGGGAATTTGAATTTCGAGCCAACAGTCACTTCTCTTGACTCCCCTGCCCCTACACTGGCCTACGTGACGTACCAGGACATCCGTGCTGTGGGCAACTTTAAGGAGCAGACGGTGATTGCGGTCAAGGCCCCTCCGCAGACGAGACTGGAGGTGCCTGACAGGAGTGAGGTGAGAGGGCATGCGTTGGGTGGAGGGCAGGGCATTCCAGGCAGCCCTGCGGGTTCTGTCCCCGGGACTGCCCAGGCCCAAGCTTCCCAGGGCCATGCTGGTGGCCCTGGCAAGACTGATGGTCTCTGAGCTGGGGCAGAAGAGGCAGAAGCTGGCAAGGGCATCAGGTACCGGCCTGAGAAATCTCTGTTCCTGGTTTCTCTCCTCCTCCCACCAGCCCTGAGTTCCTGTGCGCCCACACACAGCGCTGTCGGTACTCACAATAATCCTTCCATGTTAACCGTGCTCTCCTAGGTTAAAGGCCAGCATTCTTTACACACCTTATGGGACCGTCTGAGCTCTGACCCCTCCATCCTCCTCTCCGTGCTGCTCCTGACCTGTCTTTACTTCGGCCACACTGATCTGCCTGCAGTTCCCACACCACGCTAAGCTCAACCCCAGTACAAGACCTTCTGACATGCTGTTCCCTCCAGCTGAAATGCTCTTCCCTCTCTCGGCCTCATGATTTCTATTTGGGTTTTAGTTGCGGCACACGGGCTCTCTAGTTGTGGCACCGACCCCGGAGCGCGTGGGCTTGGTAATTGCAGCATGTGAGCTCTAGGGCATGTGGGCTTAGTTGCCCCGCAGCATGTGGACTCTTAGTTCCCCAACCAGGCTCCTTGAACCCTTGTTCCCTGCACTGGAAAGCAGATTCTTAACCACTGGACCACCAGGGAAGTCCCTCTCTGCCTGCTTTTCTGCTGTTCATCCTACAGGTTGAAACGTGAACGTCACCTCCTCAGGAAGCCTTCCTTGATTACTCCCCAGCTTCATAACCACCTGCCCTTCTCCATCACATTTAACCTCCATTGGCCAGGATGTATCAGTGATTACATAATTATGTGCTGCTTCCTCTATTAGAGGGTAACCTCCACAAAACCATGTCCCACTCCCAACCCAGAGTCTAATAAGGGCTCAGGACATAATCTGTTTAGCAGAAAAGCATTAAGATAAGTAAGGGCCCTGCCTTCGCTTTGAAGAATCTCAGGACTTAGTGGGGAGAAGAGCCAGCCAAGCAAGCAGTGATGCTGTCATTTGCTTTGAGGGCCTGGAGGAAGGAGAGTTGGAGGAAGGGTCCACAGGTGATGACAGGTAAAGTGAGTCCTAAAGAATGAATAGGGTCTTTGCCAGGAGAAGTAGGGGTAGGCAGAGGGGCTGCCTGGGCACAGGCGTGGACACCTGAATGCCATCAGGTGCAGCACCTGTGTTATCGGTTGTGGCTTACGTTGGTTGAGGCAGGCAGGAAGCAAGGGCGGGAAGGCCAAGTATCAGTCTCTCGGTTACAAATAACAGAAAACCACGTCCAACCTGCTTCAGTGAGGGGCACCCCAGGGGAACCAAGTGACGGGTCCAGGGGAAGATTTGGGGATTGCAGGCAAGGCTGGATTCAGGCTCTCAAACTGGGATTTCAAGTTGGCCTCATGCTCTCCGTCTCTCACTCTGCCATACTCCAGGCCACCTCTCCACTTGAAGTGGCAAAGACAGCTTTTATGATACCAGCTCAGGCCTGGGAGTAGGGGAGGTGTGGTTTCTCTAAGGAAAATCAAAGCTTTCTCCCTAAAAGAAGGGGTGGGGGAGGTCCTGGGCCCAGACAGATGTCTGTCACAGGCCACATGGGGCAGGCCCAGCACCCAGCTCAGGGGCTGCAAGCTTGCATGGACGTTGAGAGCCTCATGTGTCCGTCCACACATGCTGAGCCGTGAGTAAGTGCCCTGGTGCCCAGACCCATGACCTGGGTTCTCTCCCTTCTGCAGGAAAACCTGCAGATACATCTGAAGAGCACGCAGGGGCCCATCGAGGTCTACCTGTGCCCAGAAGAGGTACAGGAGCCCCACAGTCCTGCCAGGGAGCCCCTTCCCTCCACTTCCGCCCTCAGCCCCAGCCCTGACTCCACGCAGCCCAGCAGCAACAGCGACCCTGGGATCACGGAACCCACGGCATCCTCAGGTGAGACAAGGGACAGGAGATGGGGAGGGGCACTGGCCTTCGAGTCTTCCTCTTCCTTATCAGCCTTTGTGGGATACCTACCTTCTACCCACCAGCAGGGGAGAGAGTCCTTCTCCCCCATGTGTGTGCATTGCATGTTACACTTTATAAAGCACACGCACGTTCCTTGTCTCAATGGGAAGACTGACGCTGCTCTGGGCAGAGGAGGGCCTGTGTTCGACTCCTAGCTCTTCCACTTACCAGCAGTATGATCTTGGACAAGTTACTTAACTTTTCTTTGTCTTAATCTCCTCATCTGTAACTTGGGCATAGTAATAGGATCTACTTCACAGGTTGTGAAAATTGAGTGAATTAATAAATATAAGGAAGGTGGGGACTTTCCTGGTGGTCCAATGGTTAAGACATCAAGCTTCCAATGCAGGGGACACAGGTTTGAATCGTGGTTGGGGGACTTGAGATCCTGCATACTGCAAGATGCAGCCAAAAAATATGTATATAGGTAAAGCATTTAGAACAATGCCTGGTGATAACTGGCAATATTGTTATTAATAGCAATAATAATTACCTATTATTATCATTATGGTGGTCTCTGCCATTAGTCCTGCTACTTCTGTAACAACCAATAGCAAAGCTCCTTGACACTCAATCAGCCCTTAGCAAATGGGAGGTAGGTTCCCGAGGAAGGCTCAACAGTGGACTCAGTTGCTGTGGTGCACAGGATTAGTTGCTCTGTGGCATGTAGGATCTTCCCAGACTAGGAATCGAACTCTCCTGCATTGGCAGGTGGATTCTTAGCCACTGGACCGCCAGAGAAGTTCTTAACACTTTCTTAGGAGATAATAACGAAGGTTTTTTGAACCACAACCATGTATCAAGGACATCCATTATCACATAACTCCTCACATCAATTCTTGAGGTGGTTTTTATTGTTCCCAGTTTAGAGATAAATAAACTGAAACAGAGCTGATGTGACCTGCCCAAGGCCTCCCAGCTGGAAGGCAGTGGAGCTGTATCTTGAACCTTGGTCTCCACACTCATAGCCCAGGAATCTCTCCACCAGGCACAGAACAAATCAAGGACGGTGGCTGGGAGGTGGGTGGTACAGCTAAAAGCTGTCTACGCCTGGCAGGAGGTAGAATGAGGCTGTTGCCAAGAAGTAAGGAAGTGGGAGAGTCCCTGAGGGCTTCCTGGGGAGACTGGGAGTCGGGTAGGAGTAGAAATGGGAGCCTCTGCAAGGCCCGTCCCTCCAAATGGATTTTACCCTTTTTGTTTTCTTGGCAGCAGAATTCCCCTAAATAGAACCCTGGTGTTTAAACAAATGCAAAGCTAGAACTGGTCTGGTGGAAAGGGCTTTTTTGTGTGTGTGGCTGTGTGGCTTGTGAGATCTTAGTTCCCCAACCAGGGATTGAACCCAGGCCATGACAGTGAAAGTTCTGAGTCCTCACCACTTAACTGCCAGGGAATCCCCTGGAAGAGGCTTTTTGTGTGTGTGGTGGATGGGAGCAGGTATCTACAGAACACAGATTGGATTCCATTTCTTTAACTCAAGGGTTAACAAAAATATNCGGGACCTCTCAGCTTTGCTGAGGGAAGTTCCACTGCCTCTCTCTTTCTGCGGAGCGCCCCCCGCACTATGGTGGGTCTGGGTACAGCTCACACTGTCTGTCAGACAGCCCTGAGGTCCTGTACACAGCATCTGAGTCTGACTTGTGATCAGGGGCTGTCATACGAAAGCAAACACAAGTTAGAAGAATGGGACATGTTGAGTGTAAGGTACCCACAACCTTGAAGCCAGCAGCTGAGGCATTATTTGGTCAAGGTGTGCCTGAGGCCAGTTTCACCAGCCTCGAGCAGGCACTGGCAGGTACCACCATCCCCGGTGAAAAGCTTTGACAAGCCAAGCCCAGAAACCATATTGCTGTCGAGATCAAGCCTGGGAGAGGAGTGAAGCAAAAGCCACACAACTCCAAAAGGGCAAGTTCTTATAGGACAGAAGATGGACCGCCTTCTTGGGGTTCTCAGAACCCTGTGGAAGGCGTTGAGGGTGCCTGGAGGCTGGAGTTTCTCCCCACTACACTCCCACCCTGCCTTTGACCCCTGCGATGAGACTGAGCTTCTCTGTTTTTTATGTTCCATAGCATTCTGTACAGAGAGCCACCCTGTTTCTCCAAGGTGATATGGCTTGGGCAGCAAAACTGCCAGTGAGATAGGCTAGATGGCTCTTTTCCCTGCAGTGGTTAGAAGATAATTAAAACATGGACATCCTGGGTTCTACCATTTCAGGCCCTCTGCCCAAGTCGACATTACAGAGTCAAAGTGGACCAACGGCTGAATTTCCAATTCTTCCTTCTGTAGATTCTCTCTTTCTAAAACAATGCAACACCACTAGCATGGATGCCTTTGAATGGAAATATCCAGTGAGTGATTGTCAAGGTGATGAAATGAGACTGGAATATCCCAGAAACAAATCTATATGAATGATGCTTGAAAAATCTTGCACCTGACATGAGAGAAGGATGCGCAGACCTGTTTACTAAGGACTGACTCTAAATATCACAGTTCACCGGTCCTTGGTCTGTTATCCAAAAATATGTACAACTCAACAACGGAATCCAAACAACCTCGTTTAAAAGGGGGCAAAGGATATGAATAGATATTTCCCCCAAAGAAGACACACAAATGGCCAATTAGCCCATGAAAAGATGCTTAACATCACTGATCATTAGGAAAATGCACATCAAAACCACAGTGGGATACCATTTCATGGCAGACGGCTAGATAAACAAAATAGGGTATATCAATGGAATATCATTTGACCAGAGAAAGGAATGAAACTCTGACACATATTATAACAGAGATGAACCTTGAAGACACTGCATGTGTGCTAAAACGCTTCAGTCATGTCCAACTCTGTGCGACTCTATGGACCTTAGCCCACCAGGCTTCTCCATCCATGAAATTCTCCAGACAAGAATACTAGAGTGGAATGCCAAGCTCTCCTCCAGGGGATCTTCCTGACCCAGGGATCAAACCCACGTTTTTCACATCTTCTGCATTGGCGGACAGGTTCTTTACCACCAGCACAAGCTGGGAAGCCCACTTGAAGACATTGTGTTGCATGAAATGTCAGATACCGAAGGCCAAATAGTGCTCGCCTCCACTTTAATGAGATCCTGAGAGTGGTTAGATTCATACAAACAGGAGGAGAATGGTGGTTGCCAAAAGCTGAGGTGGGGCAGGGAAAGAGAGAACTATTGGTTTGTTTTTTGGTTTGTGTTTTTTTGCTTGCTTACCTGCTTTTTTAAAAATTTATATATTTATATATATATATATATATATATATTTTTTTTTTTTTTTTTACTTTACAATACTCTATTGGCTTTGCCATACATCGACATGAATCCANTATAAGTTATAAACATTTTTCAGAGATTTACTTAGGTGTTCTTCCATTATAACTTAAGTGTAACAAACTGTGGTTCCCAACTTGCTATGAATAAGCAACACCTGATTATATCTGGCAACACAGTTTCATTTATACAGCATAAAATTAATATATAGCCATCATGAAAATGAGAGTTAGTTAATTAATCTATTTATGATGATGCTTTGGTCTTATTTTGTACTAAAACGATGTCCTCACTTGGAAATCAAGGGGCATTTGACATAAGTAATATGAAAGTTCATAACAAAAAAGAAGCCCATGCAATAAGGAATCAAATTTCCTTATAATCTTCAAATTTATAATTTTAAAACATTATATTTTATAACATAGAATAGAAACTATACAATGTGAATCTATATACAAAACACTGTTGTAATGAATCACTAAGTTTCACCAATTTTGATATCCAATATTTTTTAAATTGGACACCACACACATACCCTCACAAATTTTAAAGTCTCTAGAGTTATACAACAAACAAACCATTCAGTTCAGTTCAGTTCAGTCGCTCAGTCGTGTCCGATTCCTTGCGACCCCATGAATCGCAGCATGCCATGGTTATGTCAGATGGAAGCATATAGAAACCTTTTTCTTTTAACTTCTCTGAATTTTCTAGTTTCGCTATAATGAAAATATTTTATTTCTACAAAAAGGAACTCTCAGTTAATAATATCAGTATACCTATTCATCTAATATGAATACAAAAAGAAACCACATATATTGGTTAAGGAGTCTGCAGGCAGCAGAGAGAGGGAGAGGGAAAGGANAAATTTATTTTAAATTGAAGGATAATTGTTTTACAATATCGTGTTGGTTTCCGCCATTCAACAATGTGAATCAGCCGTAAGTATACATATGTCCCCTCACTCTTGAACCTCCCTCACACCCCCTACCCTTCTAAGTTATCACAGAGCACAGGGTCAAGCTCCCTGTGTTAAACAGCAATTTCCCACTATCTATTTTTACCCCTGGAGAAGGAAATAGCAAAGAGTGACATAAGGAAGGACTGACATTGAAGCTGAAACTGCAATACTTTGGCCACCTGATACAAAGGGCTGACTCACTGGAAAAGACCCTGATCCTGGGAAAGATTAAAGGAGGGAGGAGAAGGGGACAACAGAGGATGAGATGGTTAGATGGCATCGCTGACTCAGTGGACATGGGTTTGGGTGGACCCCAGGAGCTGGTGATGGACAGGGAGGCCTGGCGTGCTGCAGCCCATGGTCGCAAAGAGTCAGACACGACTGAGCGACTGAGCTGAGCTGAGCTGAGCTGAGTGTATATGCTTCCGTGCTGCTCTCTCCAGGCGCCCTGCCCTTTCCTTCCCCTCTGTGTCCATAAGGCTGTTTTCTATGTCTATGTCTCTACTCCTGCCCTGCAAACAGGTTCATCAGGACCATCTTTCTAGATTCCATATACATGCGATAATATGTGATATTTGCTTTTCCCTTTCTGACTTCACTTTGTATAGCAGGCTCTACCTCTCCCTCACTTCTAGAAAGGAAAACTATGGTTTAATGGGAACAGGGTTTCCTTTTGGGAAACTAGGAAAGTTCTGAAGATGGATGGTCGTGATAGCTGAACAACAATATCAATAGCCTCTCTACCACTGAACTGTGCACTTAAAAATGATTAGCACGGTCAACTTTACATTGTGGATGTTTCACCACAATTTTTAACAGAGCAAATCTGTGCTCGCCACACTCTCCAATGTCTTGGAGTAAAGATCACACGCTCAGGTTAAGCGTCTCTGGCTCTCACTGGCCCCACACCATTTGCTAAGACAGATGCCCTGTCACCAGGAAGTGGCTTCCATCACTGTGCTGAACAAATCGGACACATACCGAAGGCCCCCACTGCTGACGTGTCTAAGTGGATTCATGAGATCCTGGGGACGTGCGTTTGAGTGGACTCCAGGAGTTGGTGATGGACAGGGAAGCCTGGCGTGCTGCAGTCCATGGGGTCGCAAAGGGTCGGACATGATTAAGCAACTGGACTGAACTGAGTGACCCAGGCTACCCCCAAGTGGCAGAGGACAGGAAGGGACAAAGAGAAATTGGACATCAGGGTCTGAACAGTAAACTCATGGTGTCTCAAATGGCTGGGGGAGCACAGAGCCCGTGGCAGGGGCCCGCGTGTCCTCAGCCCCCTCCCGGGGAGGCTGGCTTCATTTCTGTAGCACATGCGGTTTTCAGAAGGAGAAACAGCAGCACCCAAACCACACCACTCCATATGCATGCGAAGCCCTTGTTTAGGGAGGCTCAAAAGGGAAGTTCTCAGTCTAGAATATCTCTTCCCTGCAAATTCCTTCCGGGCCTCCTGCGGCCTCAGCACTATATAGAGATGTCAAGTGTTTATCCAAGCAGCCTCCTGCTTTCTGTGGCTCAGCCTATCTTTCTGAATGTGGCCTCTCCCTTCCCTGCCCCCTCTGAATGTTCTGGCCTCCCCTGGATGCCCATAGCTGATTTTCTAGCTTTACTCTCTCACTCTTTCTTCTGGTTTTCAAATTGATCCTTACTTCACCTGCTTGCCCAAAGGAAACATCTTTTGCTCCTACTTAAGTCACATCTGACTCTCTGCGACTCCATGGGCTGTAGTCTGTCAGGCTCCTCTGTCCATGAGATTCTCCAGGCAAGGATATACTGGAGTGGGTTGCCATGCCCTCCTCCAGGGGATCTTTCTGACCCAGGGATCGAACCCGAGTCTCTTGCATTAGCAGGCGGATTCTTTACCACTGAGCCACAGGGAAGCTCCTGCATATATGCCTAAAGGTTGTATGACACAATCAGGACTGAGAAAGAAAGGGAGAAAGAAAATACTTACGCTGTGCAAGTTAACACAGCCGCTGTAGCTGAGCTTCAGAGAGAGAGAGACGCATTGTTACACCAGTTCTTGGTGCCAAGACGAAGACACCTAGAAGTTTCTAAGGGAAACAGTGCTTTTGAGGATAGTCAGTTCTGAAGCGTCTTTATGAAAGGGGCACAGAGGGAATTCTCTGGGAGTCTAGTGGTTAGGACTCTGCACTCTCACTGCCAAGGGCCCAGGTTCGATCACTGGTCGGGGAACTAAAATCACACAAGCCACAAGGCCAAGGAAAAGGGGCATTGACTTGGTGAGAAACGGTCCGCACTTTCCTGGGATGTGAAAATCTTCATCTGGCTTTGCTGTGTTGCCCTGTTTACTGCTTCTCTATTGGTAAGGAGAACAGGGGCCGTTTTCTCGTGGCTTCCATTCTGTTTGCAGGAACCAAGTTGGAGATCAAGAGTTCTTCCAGGGGACTTCTCTGATGGTCGGGTGGCTAAGGCTCTGGGCTCCCAATGCAGGGGCTGCGGTTCAATCCCTGGTTGGGGAACTAGATCTCACAGGCCACAGTTAGGACTCAGCATGGCCAAACTAATTAATTTAAAAAAGAATCCTTCCACACATTGGAGTCAGTGCTAATGGAGTGGAGGGACCTAGCGTTTATTACACAGAGTGAAGTAAGTCAGAAAGAGGAAAATAAATAATGTGTATTAACACACACACATGTATATATATAATCTAGAATTCTACCATCTAAAATCTAGATGGTACTGCTGAAACTATTTCCAGGGCAACAATGGAGAGGCACCTCACTCCAGTACCCTTGCCTGGAAAATTCCAGGGATGGAGGAGCCTGGCAGGCAACAGTTCATGGGGTCGCAAAGAGTCGGACAAGACTTCACTGGTAATGGAGAGGCAGACACAGAGAACAGACTTACGGACACAGGGGAAGGGCGAAGGAGAGGGTGGGATGAATGGAAAGGAAAGAATAGCTTGGAAATATGTACATTACCATATGTAAAATAGATATCCAGTGGGAATTTGCTGTATGATACGGGGAACACAAACTGAGGTTTTGTGACAACCTAGAGGGGTGGGCGGAGAAGGCGATGGCACCCCACTCCAGTACTCTTGCCTGGAAAATCCAGGGACAGAGGAGCCTGGTGGGCTGCAGTCCATGGGGTCGCTAAGAGTTTGCCACGACTGAGTGACTTCACTTTCACTTTTCACTTTCATGCATTGGAGAAGGAAACGGCGACCCACTCCAGTGTTCTTGCCTGGAGAATCCCAGGGACGGGGGAGCCTGGTGGGCTGCCATCTCTGGGGTCGCACAGAGTCGGACAAGACTGAAGCGCATTAGCAGCAGAAGCAGCAGCATGCAGTATAATGAACAACGTCCAGGACGGTAGTTTTACAATAAATGCAGAA
>SJYV01001680.1:0-11793 GCA_006410875.1 Neotragus pygmaeus
TAACTACAGGGTTTTAATCTGTTGCACCTGTCACTTCCAAAGCGGTTCCCTCTGTTTATTTTGGCTTCTGCTTGCAGGTCTCTTCAGTGTCTAATTTCTGGCCCAACACAAAGGGGCAAAGGTGGTCGCTTATTTAGGCTCACTTATTCAGTCGTGCTGTGGGGAGGAACACTGCAAACAAATATCACTGGTGTGTGTCAGGAGTGCTCTCAGTGTCTCAGCCACACTGGGTTTGCCCCCACTCATGGTGTGTGTGCTTTCCCAGACTACACTGCTCAGGCTCCAGGTTACTCTGCAGGGGAACTATCTAAAGCAGGCCCTGGGTTGTGTGCACTTCTCAGGTCTAAGTCTCTCAGGTTCAGGTTCTCGGGTACTCCACAAAGGCACAGATATGATTGGGCCTGAGTTTTGTGCCCTTTCCAGGTCTGAGCATCTCAGGCGACCAGGTGCTTGGCAAGTCTGCTCTCCCCACGTGGGGGAGCAGGGGAGGTGTCTTATCGCCTCCCCCATCCCAGGGTTTCCTCGGTGTACAGTGGGTGCCCCGTCTCAGTTGTGCTGTGTGTCTCTTCTGGGGACCTGGTCCCTGGCTGCAACCCTCCCGGTGGATGTCATCCATCCAGAATCCCAGGCAGTCTTGATTAGCAACTGGGAGCCTTCTCGTAGTTTGGTAGAGGATGCCTTCTCTGGGGCTGAGATTGCCCCTTTCCAGTTCTGTCTGCCACCCACCTGCTTCCCTGTCTCCCTGCCTCTGGTGGAGGATGGGCCAGTCAACTGCTGGCTAGCTCTCCTCTGGTGTTTGCTCAGTCCTTTGTTCTGTGAGTGGCCTGGCAGTGCCTTAGGTTAGGGCTTTTCATGGGATAGTTCTCTCTCTCTCTCTCTCTCTCTCTCTCTCTCTCTCTCTCTCTCTCTCTCTCTCTCTGTGGCTATCCCACAGTTTGGGTTGCTGTCTCACGTTAGCTCCCTCAGATTGCCCTCAGGGCATTCAGATTGGGTCCTTACCCTAAGAAGTGCAGCACGTGCCTCCCTGTTCAGCCCCTGCTTGCTGGTGGCAGATGCGAGCATCTAGGCTACTTTTCTGCTGAGAGTTGCCATTAGGCATGTAATCTGTGGGTTTTATTTATTTATTTTTCCTCCCAGTTATGTCGCCCTCTGAGATTCCAGAACTCCCCACAGACCTGCCAGTGAGAGGGTTTCCTGGTGTTTGGGAACTTCTCCTCTTTTAAGACTCCCTTCCCAGGATGGGTCTCCATCCCTAACTCTTTTGTGTCTCTTTTTATCTTTTACATTTTGTCCTACCTCCTTTCTAAGACAATGAGCTGCCTTTCTGGGTGCCTGATGTCCTCTGCCAACATTCGGAAGTTGTTTTGTGGAATTTGTTCAGTGTTCAAATGCTCCTTCGATGAATCTGTGGGGAAGAAAGCGGTCTCCCTGTCCTATTCCTCCACCATCTTAGGACTGCCCCCCCCCCCACCTGTTCTGGCACTATTTGTGGAGAAGACTGTCATTGTTCTACTGTGTTACTTTTGCTTCCTTGTCAAAGATAAGCTGGCTATTTCTGGGCTCTCTAGTCTATTTTCATTGATCCATTTGTGTGTTGTTTTGCCATCGCTGTGCTGTTTGATTACTATAGCTTTGTTTATGTCACAAAGTTGAGTAGTGTTAGTCCTTCACCTTTGTTTACTTTCAATATTGTGTTGGTTGTTCTGAGTTTTTATTTTTCCAAATAAACTTTAGAATTTGTTGATCAATATTCACAAAGTATTTTTCTGAGATTTTAATTGAAATTGCAATGAATCTATAGATCAAGTTGTGAAGAACTGACATCCTGGGGTGTTGAATCCTATCCATGAACATGGAATATCTCTCTATTTATTTAGTTCTTCTTTAAGTCATCAGACTTCTATAATTTTCCTCATATATATCTGATACCTACTTTGTTAGATTTATACCTAAATTTTTGATCTTTTAAGGGTACTAAAGTAAATTAGATGAAAATTAGGCCTTAAAGCTTGTGCTAATCCAATATGACTGTGTACTTAAAAGAGGAAATTGGGATACTTAAAGAGACATCAGGTATATATGCCCACAAGACCATATGAGAAGTTAGCAACAAGTTGGCCATCTGCGAGCCAAAAGGAGAGTTCTCAGAAGAAACCAAACATGCCAACATCATGCTCTTGAACTTCTAACCTCCAGAACTATGAAAAATAGTGTCACAGGGCTCCTCCTTGAAAGTGAAAGTCACTCAGTCATTTCCAACCCTCTGCAACCCCATGAACTGTATCCTGCCATCCTCCTCTGTCCATGAAAAGTATATCTCTGTCAAATCATCAAAAATGTATGTGTGTGTGTGTGCGTGTGTGTATTTTTTTTTCTTTAGCCCATCAAGCAAGGAGAGACTTTTCATAGTTCTTTCTGCAGCAGCTGATTCCCCATCTAGATCCTCAAGTTCCAAATCAGCCTCGTTTTTGGTGAGTAACAGCCCTCAGAATAGGAAAATCACTATTAAACTTCAAAAGGCAAATATTTGTCCTGCTCTACTCAGCTACTGCAGCTGCCATCTTAAGTTCTTGTTTTTCAGTCTTAAGAGTGGTGTCTTATCTTCCCGTTTCCTGTTTCTTGGGAGTACAGTGTTCACAACCTGAGGCCCTTCTCTCCACCCAGTATTTACCCCTCAAACTCCTTCCTTCTTCTACTCCCAGGCTGAGAAGAACGGGCAGAGTGAGTGTGAAGCCAGGCCAGCCCTCCATTGTCCCATCATTCAGCGACAGCTGAGCTATAGCGCCACCTGCAGACACAGGAGAGAAGGCGCATTGGGATCCCTCCGGCCTGTGGTGAAACCTCTGTGGTTTCAAGCTGTTTACACACTCTCTATGAAGGGAGGCTGGTATACTGCAGATGCTGCCTCATATGAAACAGGCTTCAATATGGCGACCCTGACCCTCTCCTTGTCCCCAGAATTTCCTTATTTTGGAAAGGAGGACTGAACTCCTCAGTCAGACAGTGGGTCTCAATTTCTGGCTCTTCCATTATTGGCTAGAAAATCTTGGGCAACTCGTATATACCGTAAAACAAGTGGCTTTACTTCTCTGAGCTTCAGACTTCTCTCCTGATAAATGTTACTGATTTGTGAGGGAGAACTGATTTTTCTAGAAGTTTCCACAATGTTCACTATTGTAGAGGAGGTAGAAGGGGATAGAGAACATAGGAAAGTGTGTAATCTGTGTGTTACTGATATCCATTCTATTCCCAGAGGAAAGCCTTTTCTGTTTTTAAACTGTGAATCATGAAAAAAGTATCAGTTTAAAAAAAAAAAGTATCAGTTATTAAACAGGAAAATCCCATTTTTCATATTTTACTTGGAAATTTTTTATCAAAACAGAAAAATGTAATTGCACTTTATGTATGTATGTATATGTGTAAAATACATACATAAGTAATTTGTGTCCCTATACCAGACAAGTCAGAATGTACGTTATTTTAATTAGTTCTTCACTACTTCTGGCCTTCCCTTTCCATCCCAGTTTCTACGAAAATTATCTCAATAGGGAAACAGTTGCACCCTGAGTGTTTTTCTTATCTGTATGCCTGTTCCTTTTTCTGCTCAACAAATGCTATCATTTTCTGGTTAGTGTCATGGAGTTTAAAGGATCAGTGAGTAGTTCCAGGAAACCTGAATGGGTTGTTTTTTTTTTTACTTGAGTTGCTGTTTACATTTAGGCTGGCTCTCCTCTGTGCTACCAGAGCACTTCCCCAGTACAAAAATTATATCGTTTGTCATCATTCTCTGAGAGCTGTGTAGGTGGCAGGGCAAAGGGTGCCCAAGAAACCACCTCTGATTTCAGCAGCTGTCTGTGTGCTATTGGTTACCCAACAAGCAGTGATGGCCAGAAGTCCTTCAGAGAAGGAGATGCAACTGTCTTTTATAAAAGAACAAGTTTTATAACATTAAAGCATACTGCATTAAATCATTATATTTACTCTTAGTTCCTTAAAACTTTATAAGGGAAAAACCTTATGAACACATATTTGCATGTGTCCTCAAGGCAGAGTACACAGGATGTGCTGGTATACATGAGAGATGGAAATGACCTTACTTATTACCCAGACTTTCAGTCGTTCCCAGATTTGGTCCTTTTCCTGTATCGTTTGTGGGTTCTAGGAGTACAGTGAAGAAAAAAAAAAATTGGAAACAACCTGGATTTTATACAGATTCCAGTATCAAATGTTTTCTCATTTTTGGCTATAAATTAGAACTCCATCTCCCTGTCATGGTAAAGAATTGTTTCTGTAGCTTATGAGAAACAGTTTAATAAGTTTCTTTATCTGAGAGAGAGAGAGGAAGAGCAGGCTTCAAGAAGCTCACGGACCACACAGACATACAGATGTAGGTTCCCTGTTCAAAAAATCAAACATTGCTTTGGGGTAAATAAAAGGTCTTCTCTGAAATATCCTATCTGAAAGAGATCAAGCCCCTGAATCGTTGCCACTGACCAGTATGATTTAATGTCTCTAATCTTTCAAAAACTTTAATTTTAAAGCCTAAATAACCAAAGAAAGAAATGAAAAATCACAAAATAACCACATACAAAGGAAGTTAAACAAAATACTCTGCCCAATATCATATAAATTTATTGAAAATCTAAATAAAAATAATAATTTTCTGGGAAGAAATAATTTGCCAATAGTAATTCCACAAGAGGGCTTCCTTGATACTCAGCAGTAAAGAACCAAGCTGCCAATGCAGGAGATGCAGGTTTGACCCCTACATCAGGAAGATCCCCTGGAGAAGGAAATGGCAACCCAATCCAGTATTCTTGCCTGGAGAATCCCATAGGCAGAGGAGTCAGGTGGGCCACAATCCACTGGGTTGCAAAGAGTTGGACACAACTTAGCGGCTAAACAACAACAACAAACTCCAAAATAGAAAGAAAATATGGACGGATAAATTACCTTATTTTTAAAATTTTTACCATCAAATAGTACTCTAAAAGAAGCTGACATGGATAATTTCGCAGGTTAATTATAACCAAAATTTAGAGAGCAGATAATTCTATCATTCTATCACTATAATTTTACACTGTTAGACATACTAGTTAACACAGTTAACACAATTAGGCCAGGGAAAGAAATGAAGTATAAAATTTTTAAAGATAGATCTTATATTATTTATAGATTCTTAACTTTTTTACTTGAAAACTCCAAAAGAACCCATATGAAAATTATTGCATGTGATATGAATAACTCAGGAAAAGAGTTGGATCCAAAATTAACATAGCAAAATAAATAAACTTGTTATATAATGTTGTTATTGTTCAGTTGCTAGGTGATGTTCAATTCTTTGAGACCCCATGGACTGCAACATATCAAGCTTCCCCGTCCTTCACTATCTCCCAGAGTTCATTCGAATTCATGTCCATTGAGGCAGTGATGCTATCTAAACATCTCATCTTCCATTGCCCTCATCCATGATACTAATAAACAGAATGGGATATTTTCAGTTCAGTTCAGTCGCTCAGTCATGTCCAACTCTGCGACACCATGAATTGCAGCACGCCAGGCCTCCCTGTCCATCACCAACTCCCAGAGATCACTCAGACTCATGTCCATCGAGTCCGTGATGCCATCCAGCCATCTCATCCTCTGTCGTCCCCTTCTCGTCCTGCCCCCAATCCCTCCCAGCAACAAAGTCCTTTACAATGAGTCAACTCTTCGCATGAGGTGGCCAGAGTACTGGAGTTTCAGCTTTAGCATCATTCCTTCCAAAGAAATCCCAGGGTTGATGTCCTTCAGAATGGACTAGTTGGATCTCCTTGCAGTCCAAGGGACTCTCAAGAGTCTTCTCCAACACCACAGCTCAAAAGCATCAATTCTTCAGTGCTCATTGGCACCACATAAATAAAATGCCTGTGTAAAAATATAACAGAAAATGTGGGAAAGACTTATAACAAAAAATATAAAATTCAAATGATTTTGTTGTTCAGTCACTCAGTATTGGCTGACTTTGCAACCCCCTGGACTGTGGCATGCCAGGCTTCCCTGTCCTTCACTGTCTCCCAGAGTTTGCTCACATTCATGTCCATTGAGTCAGTGATACCATTTAACCATCTCATTCCCTGCCTCTCCTTCCTCCTTTTCCTTTCAGTCTTTCCCAGCATCAAAGTCTTTTCCACTGAGTCAGCTCTTCACATTAGGTGGCCAAAGTATCATTATCAATATCAACTTCAGTATCAGTCCTTCCAATGAAAATTCAAAGTTGATTTCCTTTTGGATTGATTGGCTTGATCTCCTTGCAGTCCAAAGGACTCTCAAGAGTCTTCTCCACAATTCGAAGACATCAGTTTTTTGACCCTCAGCCTTCTTTATGGTCCAATGAAGATTACAAAATAATTCCTGAGCAAAGGAAAAACAAAGCATGTTCTTCAACAGGAAAATTATAAATAATCAGTTCTCTTGAATTAATCTACAAATTTAATGTGATCTTAATTTTTAAAAACACCAACAGGATTTTTGTTTAAATTCAGACAAGCAAGGTTTTTTATATGAAAATATAAGAAGCAAGAACATTCAAAGACATTCTAAAAAATAAGCACAAGAAAGAAATTACCCCAAAGAAATTAAAACATACCATGGAACTATCATTATTAAAGCAGCACAGTATCAGCACCTAAATAAGCATAAAAAAATTTCAGGATAAAACACAAAAATGTTTTGAGACAATTGGCTAGCCATCAGGAAAAAATACTGAAGTCACACAACATGCTTCATACAAAAATAAATTTCACAAAGACTTGAACGTGTCTGGAAATGGATAGTGCTAATGACTGCACAACATTATAAGTATACTTAATGACACTGAACTGTACACTTAAATTGGTTAAGATGATAAATTTTATGTTACATTTATTTTTTCACAATAAAAAATACACCACACACAAAAAGTTTAATGTAAAAAATGAAAAAATATTGGAATGATTTTTTTTTAATATCCAAGAGCAGGAAAAACTCAAGTATGACAAGCACACAAATAATCAAAAACCTCTGAAACCAGAAAAGGTTAATATAGTTAATNTAAAAAATACACCACACACAAAAAGTTTAATGTAAAAAATGAAAAAATATTGGAATGATTTTTTTTTAATATCCAAGAGCAGGAAAAACTCAAGTATGACAAGCACACAAATAATCAAAAACCTCTGAAACCAGAAAAGGTTAATATAGTTAATAACATTAAAAAAAATTTTTTATGGTAAAACTAGCTATATGTTTTTAAAAATCATAAATTAGGACAGATAATGAAACTCATATAAAAATACCAAAAAAAAAGAAAAGTACTTAAATGTTCATTATTTGCAGACAAAGGAGGATCAATATGTTATTGATATATAGTAGAATTCTATGTAACCATACAAAATGTTAAGGTAGTTCTTTCAGTTCAGTTCAGTCACTCAGTCACTCAGTCGTGTCCGACTCTGCAGCACTCCAGGCTTCCCTGTCCATCACCAGCTCCCAGAGTTCACTCAAACTCATGTCCACCAAGTCAGTGATGCCATCCAGCCATCTCATCCCTGTCGTCCCCTTCTCCTCCAGCCCCCAATCCCTCCCAGCATCAGAGTCTTTTCCAATGAGTCAGCTCTTCGCATGAGGTGGCCAAGTATTGAAGTTTCAGCTTTAGCATCAGTCCTTCCAAAGAACACCCAGGACTGATATCCCTTAGGATGGACTGGTTGGATCTCCTTGCAGTCCATGGGACTCTCAAGAGTCTTCTCCAATACCACAGTTCAAAAGCATCAGCTATTCAGTGCTCAGCTTTCTTCAAGGTCCAACTCTCACATCCATACATGACCACTGGAAAAACCATAGCCTTGACTAGACGGACCTTTGTTGGCAAAGGCAGTTCTTTATGTGATGTTATAAAATAACTGAAATCTTGAAAGCAGCAAGAACTGACTTGTCACATACATATACGAGGCTGCTCGATAAGATGAACAGTGTATTTGTCATAAGAAACCATGTAGGCCAAAAGATAGTGGGATCATATAGTTAAAGTTCTGAAAGTAAAAAAAAAAAAAAAAAGGGTCAAATAAGAATTCTGTTATTTACAAAACTGTCCAAAAATGAAGGAGAAATTAGGAAATTCCCAGAAAAACAAAAGCTAAGAGAATTCATTGCTAATAGATTTGCCTTCAGATAGTCCTTCAGGCTGAAACAAAAGGGCACTAGAATCAGGCTGAGACAATAGGACACTAGAAGCCATCAGTTCAGTTCAGTAGCTCAGTCATGTCGGACTCTTTGCAACACCATGAATCACAGCACGCCAGGCCTCCCTGTCCATCACCAACTCCCAGAGTTCACTCAGACTCATGTCCATCGAGTCCGTGATGCCATCCAGCCATCTCATCCTCTGTCGTCCCCTTCTCCTCCTGCCCCCAATCCCTTCCAGCATCAGAGTCTTTTCCAATGAGTCAACTCTTCTCATGAGATGGCCAAAGTACTGGAGTTTCAGCTTTAGCATCATTCCTTCCAAAGAAATCCCAGGGTTGATGTCCTTCAGAATGGACTGGTTGGATCTCCTTGCAGTCCAAGGGACTCTCAAGAGTCTTCTCCAACACCACAGTTCAAAAGCATCAATTCTTTGGCGCTCAGCTAGAAGCCATAGGAGGAAATAAAGATCACCAGTAAAAGTAACTGCACTGTTAAATATAAAAGATAGAGTTATTGTATTTTTGAAATGTGGCTCCTCTTTTTGCTTCCTATGCAATATAAAGAAAAAATGCTTAAATAATAATTATACCTATGTTAATGAGCATACAATGTATAAAGCTGTAATTCATGACAGTAACAAAATAAAATAGCTGATGGAACTGGACAGGAGCAGAATTAAAGCAAGCTATTGGAGCTAAAATGGTATCAATCTAGCAAGCTATATTTTTATAAATTAAGGATGTTAATATTTAAAATATTTACTTCTTCCCTGTAGCAAGCACTTGAAGAATAACTGAAACTATACAGAAAAGGCAGTTAAATGAAATCAAAATGGTACACTAGAAAAAAATTAGCCAAACATGAGAGAAACCTATATTGAAGAAACTGACTGAGGGGCGGAAAGATATAATAGAAAAACAAATAACCCAAAGGTACAAGATTCCTACATTTTATTGGCCTGTAGTCACTATTGCCACTACTGCAATCATTTTACTGTCATTTTTCTAGTATATATATATATTTTTTAAGTTGAATCATCAACACTTGTTGATGCAAATGCAGGTGCTAGGCTCAAGCAAAAGTAGTGTTATCTTTCTATTACAGACATAGAGGCTCTAAACTACTGGCATAAATTCAATTGATCTACAAACCTGAAAGTTGTATCTGAAAAGAGAATAGAACATTACCTCTAAAACAAAATTTAAACCTATGATTTTTATGAGCCCACCATTGAGAGTTTTATATCAAGTAAAGGGAAAAAATATACTTTACTTTTGATATGGTGAAATGTATTACACTGTGAAGGTGACTTATTTATTTTAGACAGAATGTGTCATTCCTACACTTTCTCATTTATAAACAAAATGTCATGCGAACCAGGTTCATTCACTGCACTCATTAAGGTCTATCGACTGTTGATTTTTATATTTATCCAATAGCTTTGGCTTCAGGGGTTTTATGTTAATTCCAAAAATTAGCAGAAACTCTGCTTTCAATACTGTTGCAAATGACTTGTGTGGAGACTCTGTTACAAGTGACTGAGGCTTTTAACTAAAGCTCGCACTTCAAGTGAGAACTCAAGGTGCAAAAACCTCTCTCAAAAAACAATTCAAAGTCCACCTCAAGGCCCTAACCCTTCCCCAATATGAATTAGTAAAATAAGTGTTACATTGCTTCTTTCTGTCACATGTATCTGAGTGTAGAGAAATGACCTTAGAACCCTCCAGAGGAAGAAAAGGTCTTTATTTAGCTGTTCATCCAAATTTTAATTTCGCCAATTGCTAAGAGGCTAACTTCAGTTCAGTTCAGTCATTCAGTCGTGTCCGACTTTTTGAGACCCCATGGAATGCAGAACACCAGTCTTCCCTGTCCATCACCAACTCCCAGAGCTTATTCAAACTTATATCCATCTAGTTGGTGATGCCATTCAACCATCTCATCCTCTGTCATCCCCTTCTTCTCCTGCTTTCAATCTTTGCCAGCATCAGGGTCTTTTCCAATGAGTCACTTCTTTGCATCAGGTGGCCAATGTATTGGAGCTTCACCTTTCAACATCAATCCTTCCAAAGAATATTCAGGACTGATTTGCTTTAGGATTGACTGGTTGGATCTCCTTGCAGTCCAAGAGACTCTCAAGAGTCTTCTCGGGCACTGCAGTTCAAAAGCATCAATTCTTCAGTTCTCAGCTTTTTTTTATAGTTCAACTCTCACTTCTATACATGACTACTGGAAAACCATTGCTTTGACTAGATGGACCTTTGCTGGCAAAGTAATGTCTCTGCTTTTTCTTATGCTCTCTAGCTTGGTCATAGCTTTTCTTCCAAGGAGCAAGCATCTTTTAATTTCATGGCTGCAGTCACCATCTGCAGAGATTTTGGAGCTCCAAAAATCACTCTTTCCATTGTTTCCCCATCTACTTGCTATGAAGTGATGTGACCAGATGCCATGATCTTAGTTTTCTGAATGTTGAGTTTTAAGCCAACTTTTTCACTCTCCTCTTTCACATTCATTAAGAGGCTCTTTAGTTCTTCTTTGCTTTCTTCTGTAAGAGTGGTGTCATCTGCATATCTGAGGTTATTAATATTTCTCCCAGCAGTCTTGAGTCCAGCTTGATCCCAGCCCAGCATCACACATGATGTACTCTGCATATAAGTTAAATAAGCAGGATGACAGTACACAGTCTTGATATACTCCTTTCCTGATTTGGAACAGTCTGTTGTTCCTTGTCCAGTTTTAACTGTTGCTTCTTGACCTGCATACAGATTTCTCAGAAGCAGGTCAGGTGGTCTGGTATTCCCATCTCTTCCAGAATTTTTCACAGTTTGTGACTGTGATCCACACAGTCAAAGGCTTTGGTCTAGTCAATAAAGCAGAAATAGATGTTTTTCTGGAACTCTCTNAACGCTGAAGAAGCTGAAGTTGAATGGTTATATGAATATCTACAAGACCTTTTAGAACTAACATCCAAAAAAGATATCCTTTTCATTATCGGGGACTGGAATGCAAACGTAGAAAGTCAAGAAACACCTGGAGTAACAGGCAAATTTGGCATTGGAGTACAGAATGAAGCAGAGCAAAGACTAATAGAGTTTTGCCAAGAAAATGCACTGGTCTTGGCAAACACCCTTTTCCAACAACACAAGGGAAGACTCTACACATAGACATCACCAGATGATAAACACCGAAATCAGACTGATTATATTCTTTGCATCCAAAGATGGAGAAGCGCTACACAAAAAACAAGACCAGAAGCTGACTGTGGCTCAGATCATGAACTCATTGCCAAATTCAGACTTAAATTGAAGAAAACAGGGAAAACCACAAGACCATTAAGGTATGACCTAAATCAAATCCCTTATGATTATACAGTGGAAGTGACAAATAGATTTAAGGGACGAGATCTGACAGATAGAGTGTCTGATGAGCTATGGATGGAGGTTCATGACATTGTACACGAGACATGGATCAAGACCATCCCCATGGAAAAGAAATGCAAAACAGCAAAATGGCTGTCTGAGAAGGCCTTACAAATAGCTGTGAAAAGCAAAGGAGAAAAGGAAAGATATAAGCATCTGAATGCAGAGTTCC
>SJYV01001681.1:30-44976 GCA_006410875.1 Neotragus pygmaeus
GAGATGGTGATGAACAGGGAGGCCTGGCGTGCTGCGATTCATGGGGTCGCAAAGAGTCGGACACGACTGAGCGACTGAACTGAACTGAAGGAGACCCTGGGCTTCCCTGGTGGCTCAGAGGTTAAAGTGTCTGCCTGCAATGCGGGAGACCTGGGTTCAATCCCTGGGTCAGGAAGATCCCCTGGAGGAGGAAATGGCAACCCACTCCAGTACTCTTGCCTGGAGAATCCCATGGACGCAGGAGCCTGGTGGGCTACAGTCCACTGGGTCACAAAGAGTTGGACACGACTGAGCGACTTCACTCACTTAAGGAGACCCTTGGGGTCCCTCCTGCCCTGTCTCCATCTTCTCCCTGCCCCAGCCCCCATTCTCTAAAGGTGCTGAGCTGCTATGGCATTGCTTGAACTTCCGTTTTTTTGTCTTACTGTAATACTGAATTACTCCTCCAGCACCCAGACCACACTAAAGTTAGGCTCCAAATGTGGGTATCATTGGATGCAGTATTTTTAATGAAACAGTATTTATGTATCCATTAAAATAAAGATTCTATCTTATACCAGTACGCTACTGTGAATTTTAGAGAGTTTAGTTTCACTTGTCACTACAATAATTCTATACTAAGACAGATTAAATATTTTAGTGATTTGTAACTAAAAAAAATTTTTTTTAAGGGGGAAATAAAGGAAACCATGAGTCCAAGTCATACTCTGTCACTATAAGCTGCAACAGGTCACCCATGTCTTTGGGTCAATTAACTAATCCCTATGGTGTAAATGCCATAATCTTTGGACTTGCTCCTGCTCCCACATCATCCTTCTCACTTTACAGAAGACCAAGGTCAAGACCATTGGGTCCATGAAGGGTGACGTGGACTGAACCAGAGGTTCTTACCCCAAATCCATCTTCTTTCCACAAAAACACACACCAGACACAGGAACAGAGGGCTTGGGCAAAAGGAATGAGACACAGTTCTAAATTCCTTCTCATGCACCAAAACATATAGTGAGAATGAAGCCAGATCAAAATCAATGGGTTCTCCATCAGAAATGTATTAATTAACTGAAAATATCTAAAGACTAGATGGAGATGGTTTCCATTTGATTGCAATTTCCTCCTTAGGTGTAACAAATGCTACGGTCAGGTCTAACAAGAAACCAAGACATCATGAAGTGGTGAAATAATAGCTCTCCTTTCTCCTTCCACACGCAAACACTGTATTACTAATTAACAGACGGTGAAGAACTGGAATGATTTTTAACTAGGGCTTGACAATCCTGAAATCCTTGTTGCCAGCTTTGTCCTAGCAGTCGAGCAGCTCAGGTAACCCTCCGAAGAGTCAAATCTGGTAACAATCTTCGCAGAAACTCCAGTTTGCCTTCTCTCATTTAACAGAGAAGACAACCACCAAAATGAAGTAATGGTACAGGCAA
This sequence comes from Neotragus pygmaeus, assembly GCA_006410875.1. NCBI lineage: Eukaryota > Metazoa > Chordata > Mammalia > Artiodactyla > Bovidae > Neotragus > Neotragus pygmaeus. Next base: position 1,461 of record SJYV01001681.1, read on the forward strand.
CGCTTCTAGTGCCTCCCATCTTGTTCGAAGGGCTTTTTAATAAGCACTCTCACTTTCAATCAGCCCAACAACCCGAGTCAGGCATTGCTATCAGCCCCAATTAATGGGTGAGACACACTTAATGAGTGGAGAGGCCACACTTGCATAGTCTGACTTGAAAGTCCATTCTCCTCACCACCAAAAATACACCATCCGCTGGGGCTCTATGGTCTATTTCTGACATGTATGAGCAGGTATCTGTGTATATAGTGCAGATATGTTTGTGTGTAGATTTGTATATCACGTGTATTAAGCATATCTTCCATCGCTCAGCTGTGTCCAACTCTTTGTGACCCTGTGCATGTAGCCCGCCAGGCTCCTCCTGTCTGTGGAACTGTCCAGGCAAGAATACTGGGGTGGGTTGCCATTTTCCTCCTGCAGGGGATCTTCCCAACACAGGGATTGATTCTGGGTTTTTTTGCGTCTCTGACACTGGCAGGCTGATTCTTTACCACTAGCGCCACCTGGGAAGCCCCAATATGTATTATAATTATGTCTTAAATCACTTTTAAAAAGGAATAAGTAACTATGGATAACTATGCAAATGTGTATCATTTGGGGGATGGCTGAGTCATTCTGGAATACCAGATACAGGTGAGGTTCTAAGAAAGAGGGATGATCTAGGCCATTCAATCTCACCAACCATTCCCTCCCAGCTTTACACTCAGGGAGCAGAAGAAAGAATTCCAGATACATTTAGTCTTAGTCATTGCTTGAAAACTTTATGTCTGGGCACCAAAATATGAAATTCACAATTGTAATATCCTGCTGCCATACCTCTTCAGCATCATGTGGAAAAAACATGCCTAATTTTGGTCCTTCCTGGCTTTAGACAGTGCTCTTCCCAGCCACGGCTGATACTCTGTTTTCACGGTGTCTCTTGCTCTTTCTCTTCTCCCTGACTCAGCTGTTCTTGGGATGGCTGTCCCGAGGATGCCGGTTCAGGGGGGTCTGGTTTGTCAGGTACCTGTTCCTGGGACGGTTGTCCCGAGGACGACTGTTCAGTTGATTCCTGCTTGTCAGGTTTCACGTCTGGTTGTCTCGGTGATGACTCTTGTGACTGGTGTCCCACTGGGGAGTCTCTCTGGTCTTTTTCAGCTGGGGTGTCTAGTCGTACAGCTGTATTTTTTTCCTCTAGAATGTCATTTGGTTCCTTTTCTTGTTTTCAGTAAACAAAATAAAACAAAATCACCAGTAAACATAGTAGCCATCTAAACCACATGAACTAATCATAAAATGACAAGCACTGCTGCTATATCACTGATTTCAAAATGACAGTGATAACATTAAGAAAATAGCTTTCACATATGACATCACACTGGCAAGGTGCTTTTACATGCTTTATCGCTTTTACTCCCATTCAGCAATGTGATCCATTCACTGTTTAAAAGTTGACAAACCACAGGGAAGACTCGCTTTTTCTAAGTCACAGAGAGAGGGAAGGCATGTTCATGAAAATTAAAAAGAAAGCGTTCGTGCAGGAGAATCCAGAGCCACTGTTCTCCAGAAGAGGCACCAACACATGCAGGGCCACCCAAGGAGAGCAGGACGATTCCTGTGCGCTTATCAACCTCCCGGCGGCCAAACCATGCTCGCCAACGCCAGGCGAATCCTACAGAAATAAAAGCCCGCTGTCATCTGAAAGCAGAGGATGTTCCTAAAACCTGAAGACACCACCGCCGGAAACAGCCTGAGGAGAGAGACACGTTCGGCTGGAGGTTGGCAGAGCCCAGGAAGAGCCAGGCGCCTCAGCCCGGAGCCCTGGTGCCTCCCTCCCCCGCACCTGCCCCTGCCCGTGTGCACCAGAGCCCAGTCCAGAAGGCCCAGCTCCGCGTCAGCCTCGTCTCTCCTCTCCCTCCGCGGCCAGGTCTGGTCCATGTGGCCATGAGGTCCGTCTCTCCTGCGCGGCCCTACGGCCATGGTCCACGCCATCTAATAGACGCTGCAGACAGGAACGCTCTTACCTCCCCTGTCCCCGCCTCCTGCTGTCAGAGTGACGATTTTAAAACACGAACCTGACCACATCCTCTCACAGCTTTAACATCATCTGCAGGACCCCCGGGGCGTGGCAGCAGTGACCAGCAGGCCAGCTGTGCTCCCGCCCTAGCGTCCAGCTGCTGCGGACGGTTCCCAGCCAGCTCGCACCTGGGACGGGGGGCTAGGGCCTCGTCCGACCACAGGGCTGTGAACGTGAAGCCCTGCTCCCGGCTGAGCTGGGGAGGGTCTCGTGTAACCTCCTGCCTCGCCTCTCCTCTGGGAGGCGGCAGCATCAGGAAGCCCCCAGATCCCTGAGTCAGCGCTGGGAGGGGAGACGCCCACGAGAGCCTGCCAGAAGCCAGCCCTGACGGTCGCCTCCTTGAGCCTCGGGGCTGATACCTTTACTGGCGCCTGGCCCCGCCTGCTCTCGGGGACGCAGCAGACCTGGGCCAGGGCACCTGCGTCCCCTCTCTCCCCTCACGCGGCCCCCCGACATCCTGCTGCACCGCCCGCTCCCACAGCGCCGCCTCCCGCCTGCACACGCGCCCCCTTGCCCTGACTGCCTTCTCAGCACTGCCCACCCCTCCCGGCAGACCCCCCTGACTTTTCGCAGTCCACCTGCACAACCCCCTCCTTTGTAATACCTCCCGCCGCATCCTCTCTCTGGCCCTCTCTCAGCCACTCTCTCCCGGTACATCTCCAGGGTCTCCAGCACAAGCCTCCATCTGTGTCTGCATCCATCTGCTCCCAGCCCGGGAGCAATGCGCCTCCAGAGAGCGGCAGAGCGGCGCCGCGCTCTCCGGGTGCCGAGCTCGGGGTGGGCAGCTCCCCACTCTTCTGTCTCCTTTTTAAAGGATGGTTTAAGTGACTCACGAGTCCTGGTTCGTCTACCTACTTTCAGAGTAATCTTAGACAGACTGCCTTCTCTTCCTGGGCCTCAGTTATTTCTTTCTTGAAAAAAAAACAGGTGAAAGTGGGTCTTCAGAAATGTAAGATCATGGTGATAAGTGATCACAGGCCACAGTGAACTGTGGACACTGATCTCTCCGTGTGTGCTCTTCCGAGGGCCCCACGGATGTCCAGTCCCTTACACGACGGGACACGGTGTCTGCACACAAACTAGACACGATCTCCCGCATACTTTGCATCACGTCTACACTCTGGGAACGCTTAATGTGGTGCAAGCGCTGTGTGCGCAGCCGTCACACAGTGCAGTTAGACACTACGTGACAGCCACCGGTGCCGGGCAGGTTAGCTCTGGGGAACTTTCTGGAACTTTTTCCTAATATTTTTGATCCACAGTTGGCTGAATCCACGGATGTGGAAGGCAAACTGGACACAGGATACTATTACCACAACAAGTTTAAAGAGAAAAAACAAAGGAGGGGATTATTACAGAAGAAAGACCAAAAACCTTCACAGGTAATAATCGATTATGTGAAAATGAAAGGCCGAGGAGGTGAGAGGCGGGAGAGGCTGAAACTGAGTTTGGGAAACCCCCAGGAAGGTGCGCCACACACCACCCCCAGCCGGCCCAGCCCCTCCAGGCTCCCTCCTGCACCTGCGGGCCGGCTGACCTCTGCTGGGCCCGAGTCCCCGCCTGGCAGCTGCCCGAGGGCAGGGGTTGTGTCCTAGGCATCTTTTATCCCAAGCGCTCAGCTCAGCCTGGCACATGAAAGGTATTTGGAAAATGCTTGATAAATGAAAAAAAAGGGAATAAATAATAAATGGACCAGCAGTGCCTAGTCCCACACATAAAGCATCCCTAAAGACATACAAACTTAGAACATGCAAAATTAAAAATGGTAGTGAGATGTAAATAACAGATCATCATACTCTTTAATATGAAATTGCATGAAACATGAATATACAGTAATATATGTGCTGTATTGATATGTAATAAAACACATTTCAAAAACCCCTGAGTTCACATCACCTTTTAGATGCAATCATTGGTGAGGTGTCTCTGACCTTGCACACTTGTTCTATATAGGTTCCCTTCAGAATTGAACCCATAATCCAATAGGCCCCTAAATGTGGCTAAAAACGTGTTACTTCGGGGCCCCCAAGGATTTCTATGTTTGTCTGAAGTCTCCTGTCTAAAAACTGCACCTTCTTACCCCAAGTATAAGCTTTTTTCCCCCTTCTTCTTTCCTTTTTTCTTATAAAATGCTATAGATACAGTGCAATTTTAAAATAACTGCATAGTTCAACAATGCAAAGTCTGCCTGGACTGAATCATTGGCTGACGGACAGTGTGACTATGTTGCTGAGTGAAGATGCTCCTTTGTCGATCCGCCTAAATGCGGTGCCATACCAAAGAGGGTTTGCAGAGGCCGAGCACAGTCCCGGGAGGGTCGGCTTGGGGCGGCCAAGCCAGGCGCTGCCCCCAGATGGAAGTTCCGGGCTGGCCCAACGGGGGCACTGTGCACACACTTTCGGGGGTAACTGCCAAGGACCCGTCTCACGGGCGCCCCAGAAACCATCAGGATAACTGTTCTCTTACCAGGAAACGGAACCACTTTCTTATTCTTGCTGAGGTTCTTGAGAGATGCTGAAAAAAAAAAGGAAAACCCAGATATTAATACACCGCCTGAGAGGTTTCCATCCCGTGAGATGGTGGTGTGAGACCTACGGCTGGAAGCTCGAGGGGCACGCCAGCACTCAGGCGAGCAGAGGCGTTTAGGGCCATTTCGGTGGAAGCACGACCCTGCGCTAAGACACAGGAGGTCAGACCGGTGACATGCCAACCGTGGTCTCTGAGACTATGAGGCAACGGAATTTCGATCTTGTTCCTCTTCCTCTAAGAAAAAGATCAGATTTTAGTTAAGGTTGCTTTTATTTAGCTCCTCCCTCCTGTAGTTTTCCAGTAGGCAGTGGGGGGTACATGCCAGTATTTCCTTCTCTCCATAGAAGGGATCCTAGGGGGCCAGGGGTTCTCCAGCCAGACCAGCAAACCATAAAGTGCGCATGTTGGATGTACCCCACCGACAGTCGGAAACCGTCGCTCCGTTTCCATGGCAGCTGCTCATCAAACCTCAACAGTAAAGGGGAGGAAAATTATAATATTCAGTGTCCAGTGAAAAATGCTAAAACTAGAAATGCGAGATTGACGTCAACAGTTGCGAGTTACGAAGCGCTGGTACACACAGCACAATGTAAATAAATGCAATAAAACTTCTGCCGATGCACCCACTGAGCCTCTCAGCTGACAATTCTGCTTTGATTTAAGGCCTTTTAAGGTTCACAAGCATCTCTGGCAACCCATCAACATGGCATGGAAACGGTTATGCCACTGCAGACCTGTGCTCCTAAGCACATCGGCGTGTCAAGTTTCCGCTGACATAATTAACATGGAAATATTTTTGCTAATAAGCACTCCAGTTAAATTGAACTCAGGGGCCAAAAAGAACTAGACTGAGGCTGCTCTGCAGACCTGACATGTTGGCAAGTGAGAGGAAAAAGACATGCGGGAGCAGCCGGGGGAGCTGCTGGTCATAAAGGAAGAAATCGGAGAAGCTGTTAGGAGAGATGATGGGAGAGATTAAACTGCCAGCAGCAGCAGCTGAGAGAATCCGAACGCTGGAGCAGAGAGGAAAAGGAATAAGAACTGAGATTTTTTTTCAAGAGAAGGCTGATTTCGTTGACAGTCGTGGGAGGTCAGAGGCCACCACGAACCACAACAGCTGGATGAAATCAGAAAAACCACTGCCTTTGTCCACAGAGAAGCCCCTGAAGCCTGTGTTACAGTCGTGTGACTTGAACGTTCTGTTAAGTCCTGTGTTCAATACTTGCTTCAAAACCTTGTCTTCATTTCACTCATTTTTGAGATTGCCGGGGTCTACTGCAGCTGCTCGTTATGAATTAAGATGTCAGGCTCAAATTTGTGAAAATGAATCTAATGTTTCAGTTTAAGGGGTAATTACTCTGTGAAAGTTAGAAACCCTAAGTTAGAGGGCATTTAATCTTTGCATTTGGTAACAATTGTGTAGGCATCTGAGTTCTCTGTGAGCGAGGCATGTTTTTAAATAAATCAGCAAAGACGTTTACCCAGTCTTTCTGCTTTGTTGTTTTAGTCGTTAAGTTGTGTGTGACCCTTTCGCAGCCCCATGGACTGTAGCCCATCAGGGTCCTCTGTCCATGGGATTTTCCAGACAAGAATGTGGGAGTGGGGATCTTCCCAACCCAGGGATCAAAGCCGCGTCTACCACTGAGCCACCCAGGAAGCAGCAAGCCCTTTTACAAATCAAATCGGAAAGTAGTTTGAGTTCACAGACTCTCTGACAGTGACTTGAAGACCCAACCAGAGATCGAGAATCACAGATCAACATGGTGCACTCTCCTGCAACTGGTAAGGGTTTTCATTCATTCCTAAAACAATTCCGTTTTCTACATTCACATGTGCTCTTTATCACAGAAAACTTGGAAAACAGAGAATAGCCCCCCCCCCAAATGAAAGTAAATTTAAGTCATAGACCCACCACTTGTTGTTTCAAGTTGTAACCTAGATGACATCTAGAGATACAAAATGAGCACGTACCTCTGATTTTACGGCCTCAAGATAAACTCCACGATGTAGACTGCTGGCCGAGAGGCGCGCATGCTGCAAAGCGCCCTGCAGAAGAGACGGCCCAAGCCACACCCTCCCGGGGACTCGGTCCCAGCAGCCCTCTTGAGCGAGGGCTGCTCACTCTGCTGCACGCCTGGAAGCGGGTGTCCCGGGCCTTTATCCCTCTTCGCCCCTAGAACCACCTCAGCCTCTTTGCCGTTCACAGCTTGAGACTCTACTGCCCACTCCCCTCCCTGGAGTAGCTGCACCCCGCCTCCTGGACCCGCATAGCCCATGGTCCAGGGCTGTTAGCAGACTCTGGATGCAGGGGCAGCGCTTACCGTCCTTTGTCCCATGTGGCAAGCCCAAGCATCACTTTACATCGAAGTAAAGGGTCACAGAGTATCACTCAGCAGGTCTGTCAAGTAACCAGGGGATCTTCCAACCCAGGGACCGAACCAAGGTCTTTTATGAACGGAAGGCAGCACCCGCTGGTTAGTGACTTTGGACTGCGCACTGGTGAGAATGCCCGAGGCGTGAGGGTGGACGCCTGGCGTTCTCAGCACACGGTTGGGGCCTGTACCACCGAGCCAGCAGGAAGCGACTGGCTTGCTCTCCGCTGTCCTCATTCGTGGGTAAAACAAGGTGTGTGTCTGGTGGAGTGATCGTCTGCGCGGCTAACCTCCTTACCCACAGAGCAGGGGTGTGCTCACAAGCCCACGCGGGGAGACAGAGCAACGGAACTGAGAACTCAGGCTTCCCTGTGGCTCAGCCAGTAAAAGAACCGGCCTGCAATGTGCGACTCGACCCCTGGGTTCTATCCCTGGGTGGGGAAGGTCCGCTGGAGAAGGGAAAGGCTGCCCATTCCGGTATTCTGGCCTGGAGAATTCCATGGACTAAGTCCATGGGGTCACAAAGAGTCGGACACGACTAAGCAACTTTCACTTCACTCACTGGACCCTCACACCTCCTTACTAATAGCCGGAGTCTTCAAAGAAAATGTGGCTCCATCCACAAGGAGAGCCAAGTCACCGCCTTAACCTCCCTGTGCGCTGTGAGTAACTGATGACGCTCCCAAGAGCAGAGGCTTATCCACGGGCCACCTGGTAGGGAGAGGAGGCGGCAGAAGGGGTTACTCTGGGGTGGGAGGATGTGAGGGCTGAGAGCTCCGAAACCCAGAGAGTCCCGTTCTGTTCAAGGTCGCTCCGATGAGGACCGCGCATGGCAGGGAATTCCAAGATTTACTCAGGGACAAGACATGAGAACTAAAGAATAAACCTGGATGATTCATTTTGTTTGAGTGGGCTGTTCCCACCAAACAAAGCAGAATGTCAAAAAAGCGCCCAGGAAATCAGCACAGCAGCACGTGATTCACGCTAAAGCCCTGTTAATCCCACAGCCAGGCGGGATGTCCCTGGTGGCCCAGGGGTTAAGACTTCGCCTTCAACTGCACGGGGTGTGGGTGGGTTCGATCCCCGGTCAGGGGGCTAAGATCCCACGTGCCTGGTGGCCAAAAGATCAAGACGTAAAACAGAAGAAAGCCTGGTGTCTCAAAGAGTCAGACACAACGGAGAGACAAATTCAACAAGGCTTTTTTAAAAAGCTTGCCAGTGGGGTCTGTGGGGGTCTCTATTCCCACCCCTGAGAGGCTCCTGGCTCCTGGCTTCTGGACCCAAGCTCTCCCCAGCTGTTAGCAGCTCTTTGAATGACAATCAATAACAGGCCATCACAGAACCAAACTAATTTATCTGGTTTTTTTTAATGTTGAAAATTCATTTTTAACCATTTCTAAGTTGCCAGATTGACTAAAATCATAGCNCAAGCTCTCCCCAGCTGTTAGCAGCTCTTTGAATGACAATCAATAACAGGCCATCACAGAACCAAACTAATTTATCTGGTTTTTTTTAATGTTGAAAATTCATTTTTAACCATTTCTAAGTTGCCAGATTGACTAAAATCATAGCCTCCACCCCCCAAAAAAGGCCTCTGATGAAGCGTTTAAGCAGAGTGAGCATCTGGCCTGGCCCGGTTACAGCTCGTGTTCTCAGCTCACAGCACCCAAGGGAACCAAACAGCCAGGAGACCCAGTTGTGCAAAAAGGGGTTCAGAAGCCAGGCCGCTGCTCCTGGACTCTGCCCCAGGAAATGCGAGCTCCGAAGCAGAGAAACGCAGGTGGAAATCACGGAGGGGAGAAATTGATTTTTTTTTTTTCTGATTCTTTGATTCCTTCTCCACTTCCCAGTTCTCGAAAACAAACAAAAATAACTGCAATGGAAAGCAGCCAAAAGTTACTCTTAGTGAGAAAAAAAAAGTGTTACTGTTTTGAATTAAACTTCAGGGACTTAAAACTGCCTTAGTCTCCCAGAAAAATGAAACTTGCAAACTCTCCCAAAGGGTGAGGTGAAGCCCACGCACTTTGGAAGCAGCCTGGCGACCGGCAAGCTTCCAAGGCTTCTGAAGCAGGGACGGCAGGAGCCGACAGCAGGGATGGGCGTCAACAGCCTCGAGCGCCTGGGAGGGAAGGCAGCGCTGTCCAGGGGAGGCGTGAAACAGGCTCACTCCCTTCCCCTACACAAAGCTTTGTGTGGGGCCACAGCGATCTCCCGCAGCTCTGTGCGTGGGTGAGACACCGCCCAGGGGCCTCTGAGGCTGTCCTTGAACCTCGGAGCTCCCAGGGAGAGCTCAGGGGCACTTGCAAACAAACTGGGGTGGGAGGGTGGTCCTGACATCACTCACAGCCCCCTCATCGGGCGCTCAGGACTGGCATTACGGACTGGCCCACCCTAAGCCCCACTTCCGGGGCCACAGCCACGACCCAGCTCACCGCCCCCCCAGCACCCAGCCTGGAGCCTCCCCAGCACCCAGCTCACCGCCCCCCCAGCACCCAGCTCGGCACCTCCCCGGCAAGAGTGGGGAGGCAGAAGCGGGTGGAGCTGCTTGAACCCCTGCTGTTTCCACTATCACCTCTGCCACCAAGGACAAGACAGGTAATCATTCTGATTCCTCCTCTGTAAAATGATGATCGTCACCTAGCAAGGTGGTTAAAATGAAAATAAAAATCAGGAGATGTCTGCACAGGAATAGTGGGATCCATGCGTGTTTTTAAATTATTGTTACAGCAGATGGTTCCATACACATTTTATATACTTAAGGCTCCATAAAAGCTGACAGCATTTAATGGAATTTTTTTTTTTTTTTCAAGTACACAGGTCCTTGACTGCACAGAGAGACTGGAAGGGAAAATGGGGTGGACTCTGTCCACGGAGATGCCTCTCTGGGGTGAACTGTCACCTCATGAGCATCCTTCTGTGGAAAGTCGAATAGCAGGGAGGAGAAGCAGGGGCTTAGACACACCCTAAACTGCACGGGTGTGTGTGAGTCACTGAGTCATGGCTGACTCTTTGCAACCCCAAGAACTGCAGCCTTCCAGGCTTCTCTGTCCTTGGGATTCTCCAGGCAAGATTACTGGAGTGGGTTGTCATTCCCTTCTCCAGAGGATCTTCCTGATCCAGGGATCGAACCCTGGTCTCTTGCATTGCAGGCAGATTCTTTACCATTTGAGCTACCAGGGATGTCCCTTAAACTGCAAGGACACGCTTATTTGTGATGCTCAGCGGGTTTCTTTCTGGCCACTAAATGGTGACCTGGGGCCCACGTGGCTGTCAGCTCCCCTATAGGGTAAACACTATCTTCACCTTTTAATACTTAGGATCCACTTTATAAAAACCTCCCTTCTTGAAAACAGAATATCTTCTCTGATCACTTTACTGGCATTTATGAATGAGGACTTTTCTCTTAAGTTACCAAGAAGAGTAGAAAATGGAAAGGCAGATATTCCCCCACATTCAGTGGAAATCGTGGCTGAAAGATTTTGATTGTGGCGATACTGACAATCACAATGCAATTTAAAAATTGCAACCCCAAACATCACAACACAGGGTCAGATTGAGGAACCCTGTCTCCCTGGATCTGTCGCTCCTCCCAGGATATAGGTGAGAAATAGAACGAAAGGTCACACAACAAACTCTGCTGTCTTGGAGCCTGAAGCCACTGCCCCGTCCCTGGCCCAGCCTCGCTGGGGCTCTGACTGCTGGTGGCTCTGCCCCTTGGGGCCTGACAAGACTCCGTGCTCACCTCTTCCGCGGGAAACCTTCCCACTGTTCCTTCAGCTCTCTGTTCCCTTCAAGGCTCCCCCCGGGGTTCGTTTAATCTACATTCAGTGTTAATTGTTCAGTCGAGTCTGACTCCTTGCAACCCTCATGGACTGTGGCCCACCAGGCTCCTCTGCCAATGGGATTCTCCAGGCAAGAATACTGGAGTGGGTGGCCATTTCCTCCTCCAGCGAATCCTGCTGACTCAGGGATCAAGCCCAGGTCTCCTGCCTGGCAGGCAGATCCTTTACCATCCGAGGCACCAGGTTTTACCATGTATAAATGCCAAAAGAGGTCGGCTGTTGAGATGTGATGGGTGATCCCCTGCCCACCAGATGGAAGTGCGGGCTGACCCGCCTCCATACGAGCTACCAGGGACCTCTCCAACCTCTCCCGTGGCAAACACGCCTCCTCTCCCTTCCTCAAGGGGAACGACCGCAGGTCCCCACACATGGAGCCCACAGGGGAGGGCGGCGGAGCAACAGTGCTGGAGAATCCTGACTACTGGCTCCTTTCACAGGACACGATTGTCTCACAGGATTGCAGTCGCCACACTTCAAAGAAAGGAGCCTGCAGGTGCTTTGTAGCGGGAATGAAGTACACAGAAGCACGTACAATCCTAAAGGAAAGGTAGTCCATCCTAAAGGAAATCAGTCCTGAATGTTCATTGGAAGGACTGTAAGGCTCGGAGAACCGCACTCTGAAAAGGACACTCAGGGACAGCCTCTAGTGGACTGACAAATTATCTATCTTTTTGCAGATATATGGTCTCAGGGAGTAGAGCATAAAGCAGACTTGCACGTAGCCTTTTTCAATAAAACATCAAAGCATTTAAGCATAAAATACAGTTCCCACCGCCCAAGCCATAACATAGCTTTGGCGAAACTCTAAAGGGAGTCTTATGAAACAACAGTCCTTGCTCCCAGAAACAGGAGGCCAGAAGGGAGCCTTCGAATGCCTCACGGCGGGCGTATAACCCTTCGTTATCCGTTCCCAGCCTTGGACACTCGGNAGCATAAAATACAGTTCCCACCGCCCAAGCCATAACATAGCTTTGGCGAAACTCTAAAGGGAGTCTTATGAAACAACAGTCCTTGCTCCCAGAAACAGGAGGCCAGAAGGGAGCCTTCGAATGCCTCACGGCGGGCGTATAACCCTTCGTTATCCGTTCCCAGCCTTGGACACTCGGTGAGTGCTCAATGACCCTTTGTTATGCTCGTCCCAGCTTCCAACCTTCATCACGAGTGGAGCAAATACATTCTCAGTATATGCTTAAAGCCTTCTAGCTCCTCCACAAAGGACTGATGCTGAAGCTGAAACTCCAATACTTTGGCCACCTCATGCGAAGAACTGACTCATTGGAAAAGACCCTGATGCTGGGAAACATTGAGGGCAGGAGGAGAAGGGGATGACAAAGGATGAGATGGTTGGATGGCATCACAGACTCAACGGACATGAGTTTGAGCAAGCTCCGGGAGTTGGTGATGGACAGGGAGGCCTGGCGTGCTGCAGTCCATGGGGTCACGAAGAGTCGGACATGACTGAGCGACTGAACTGAACTGAACTGAAAGAGCATACAAGTGAAAGAGCTGCTGCTGGAGATCTGAGCCGCCATTCAAATCACAGGGTGAACTGTAGGGGCCACCCCCACCCCCAGACGTGAGGCTTCAGACCTCAGAAGACATACCCTGAGGACTTCCCGGGTGTCCAATGACTAAGACTTCGCCTCCCGATGCCCAGGGTGAGGGTTCGATCCCTAGTCAGGGAACTAGGATCCTACATGCCTTGAGGCCAGAAAACCAAAAGCCTAAAACAGAAGCAGTATTGTAACAAATTCAATAATGACTTAAAACAGCAACAACAAAAAAGGAAGACACACCCTGGAATGAATTCTGCCTTCAGTGTTACAAGTCCAGGAACCCAGGAAATCACCGTGCAACTCTAGGAAGCATGCACCCTGTCTACGCCTCGGTTTCCTCATCCATAAAATACCCAACTTACGAGATGAAAGACAAATGGATACGAACACATCCATCCTCACAGTCTGCAACACACTGCATCATTTAATACTGTGATACATCATTTCCTGCTCCTCATGGTTGATACGCTATACTAGAAGGCATGTACAGGAAAATCTATTGTAAACTGCTTTTAAAACTACAAATATAAACCATTATGATCATTAATGAATAGGTATGGAAGAAATTAGAAAAGGAATTTCTAATTTGGTGGTGGTATTATCATCAGGGTTTATGGGGGCAGGACGTAAGACCTTTGTTCAGTCAAGTGTTTCATGCGTATTTTAACTATGTTTCAGGAGACAAATCTGACTAGCTGTTTATAACAGGATTTTACAGTATCCCCGCACATGGCTGAATTATTACAGAATATATACATTTCTATTTCTTCAACATCTACATGACATACCTTTTTTCTTTGTGTTGTGTCTTAAGGGAAACTTTTTCTTAAAAGACACTCGTGAATTGTCTTCCTGAAATAGAAACCGTCAGTGTTAGCAGCTGAAACTTTATTCTCTGAACATAAGCAAGAGCCCTTGGGACTGGAACATTCAGCTACAACTGGACGCTGAGAACTGACATTTGCAACAAAGGTCAGCCCGCCAGAGGTTGTCACACGCACAAAACAGTGACGTGCCAAACCACACAGCCTGCGCTGGAAGGCCGCCCACCTCTCCATGGTCCACCACAGGCCCACCTTACGCTGACTGGCCTGGGAGCCCAGACCAAGATCAAGGAAGCCCCCAGGTCTCCCCGGACCAGTTAGGCCCCCTTAGTCCAGCTTCAGGGTCCAGCCCTTCTCTGTTGTACTCCACACTGGAGAGCAGGACCTGTGGGCCCAGTTCACACTGATCCCCAAGGGTAGCTGGTTTCCATGACCATCCTGTCCTCTCAAACAGCCCCCACATCAGAACGGCCCAGCTTCCCCTTGGAATGTAAAGAGCTGCAAAGAGAATCGCTCCCATCCTAACAACAAGAAAAAGTCAGATCATCCACAGAATTACAACCACGAACTCATGGGAGAGGTGGGATCACAGGGCAACAACCAGGCTGGGATCTCAGGACACAGACTCCTCCAGGAGAGAAAGGACAGAGCGCCGGCTTCCCTAGAGCAGAGCCCAGGAGGAAGAGACCGCGACAGAGGGCAAGTGGATTCCAGCCAGGAGTCTCAGAGAGTGCCGCCGAGTGTGAGGGCATGCAACCAGGGCTCCTTAGATAAACGGGATGCCAAGGCAGACAGCACAAGATGAGCAAGGAGACACCTGCGGCAATAGAAATGAAACTCATCAAAGGGACATGTCAAGGGAGCACCGGAGCCAAGCTGAGAGAACACCAGTGGTCCAAACAGGGGCGACTGCCGACAGACCTGAGGAAAGATGCTCAGCATCACTAATCACTGGGGAAACGAAAATCAAAATCACAGTGAAGCAGCACCTCACAGCTGTTGGCATGGCTGACATCAAAAAGACAATAAATGACAAATTTTGGCAAGGCTCTGGAGAAAAGAGAACCCTCACGCACTGCTGGTGGGACTGCAGCATAGTAACTACCCCACGTTACACAGGTCTCTGCAGTCCTCATTTATGGGAGCATATGAAGGGGTCCTGAGAATAAGTTTGAGAACCACCACCCTGAAGTATCACATTAAATCAAAATCTGATACAGCGCAATTTAATTCCCTCAGCATATTATAAACAATGGATGCTGTGCGTTAACTCGAATAGTGGAGCCCTGAGTCCACTATGACTTTACACATCACGCCTCCAAGACTGAAAACAAACTCAGGCGCAGTTTTCAAGCTCACCATTTGCAAGGAGAATTTCCGAACCAGAATTTGGAAAAAGAAGTCACCAGCTTCACCGACCAAGATAGCTTTTTGTTACTTTTAAAATCTGATTCTCTATTTTTAATTACACATTCGTATATACAGCAAGCAGGAAGACAAACTTTGCATTGAAAATACAGTTCTAACTACTTCTCTGGTTGTCTGGTGGTTAAGGATCCGCCTTCCAATTCGGGGACTGCGGGTTCACTCCCTGGTCAAGGAACTAAGATCCCACACGCAGTAGTCCGCACCCTACGGCCACTAGGCTCTCATGCCCCAGAGCCCAGGCGCCGCAACAAGAGAACCGGCCCCACGGCAAAGACGCTGCATGGTGCAGCAGAGACCCCTCGTGCCACACGTAACACCCGGTGCGCGCGTGCAAAGTCGCTGCAGTCTTGTCCGAGTCTACACTCCAGAACTGCAGCCCACCAGGCTCCTCTGTCCGTGGGATGCTCCAGTCAGGAACACTGAAGTGGGTTGTGGTCTCCTTCTCCAGGGAGTTTCCCTGAGCCAGGGATTGAACCTACATCTCCTACATCTTCTGCTTTGGCAGGCAGGTTCTTTCTCACTAGGGCCACCTGAGAAGCCCCACAGACCTGGCACAGATGGATGAATACGTACATTTAAAAACAAAGCAAGCCTAACCCTCTTCCCATCCACTAGCTCCCCCTCCCCAAGCCCGCAGTCTCTGGGCCAGACTCAACAGAGCAGCGATTCACGAATCGGGTGACAAGTCTGCATCTTAGAGCATCATCCTGTGCCTGAGCACCGCAGAGTCTCTTACACCTGAATAGACACCAAATGCGTGGCACTTCCTCACTGGTGATTCGAAATTGCTGTAAGATATTTCTGCTGTGATAGGGAAATTACCAAACAGTGTGGTATTGAAAGAAGCAAAGAGATGTTTCTATTTCCTCCTAAGTAGAAGGAAAGACTGGAGAATAATCATTGTGGGGGCGGGGGCGGGGGGGGGGAGCTCAACCAGCATTTGAAGGTCCCAACAGTTCAGTTCAATCACTCAGTCGTGTCCGACTCTTTGAGACCCCACGGACGGCAGCAGGCCAGGCCTCCCTGTCCTTCACCATCTCCCAGGGCTTGCTCAAACTCATGTCCATTGAGTCGGTGATGCCATCCAACCATCTCATCCTCTGACGTCCCCTTCTCCTCCTGCCTTCAATCTTTCCCAGCATCAGGGTCTTTAGACCCAGTATATTCCGCGGACAGATGGCTAGAACGGGGAGTCAGTGGCTGGTCTAACGCGGGTTTATTTACCAGGTACGAGTGTGTAGACTTTGTGATGCGTGTTTGGACGGAGCTGACAGAGAACACTGAATGTCACACGGACTTCCAACACTGAGGAGATCAACACAGAGAGTGCTGGCATGCACGCATGTTCTGTGCCTATAGTCCTCACCGATCTGTGAGGTGTAGTATTGAGTCTACAGTGGAAACCCGTTTTCTGATATTTTACAACTCCCAAATAGCCTGTCTCTTCCTACTCACTCCATTCACAAGCAGAGATGTGACTTTTACTTACAGAGCTGAGTTTGCCTTTTGCCATGGACTCCTCTCCTTAAATATCGATACAGACAAACCCTGAAAATGAGCAAATAAGAAACATGCCTTGACTTGAACCACTGTTACACGGTCTCGTGGACAGTAACTCTGTGTGAGCTCAACAGTAAACCTCAGCTTTGAATCCCAAAGACCTGGCTACTTCTTATCTTAGCTCTCTCTCAGGGAAACGCTGCCAGGAGCACAGAAAACACGTGGAATCAAGACAAAGTGCCCCCAAACAACCTCATTTGTCAATTCAGCGTTCCTGTGGACCTTCCAGTCCCTCTCCTCTTCATGTTTCTGATTTTCTTCCCACTAAAATTACTCATGGAAAAGATAGTTTTTCTTCCAAAATATGGCTATTAATTTCTGGCAGCTAAGTTCTGAATTCACCTAAAAGCATCTTTCCAGAAAGTGGCTGGTACAGGCAGCCAATAAAGCTTTCTCAGAAACGAAAATTTTAAATGTTACTTTTTGCTTCCAAAAGTTATACGTATGGCCCTGTCCACATTACACAGGTCTAAAGCCTAGGTTGTTTGGTCCCTTACAGAAACAATGTAGATGGACCACATACTAATAATTACCATATTAAAAGTAAGTCAGGCCCCTAACCATCATTTCTAACATTGGCATAAATTCAACAGAAGTGTTTGGATGGAGCCCACATATGAAAAGACAAATCAGCTCATCTGTGTCTGTTCTGTTATCAAACAGCAGTTCAATACCTCCGCTTCAATAATGCAGAGCATTTCGCAGAATATATGCCTGCAGCTGTGATGAAGATAAAGCATTTTTATTCAACAGTGAACATTTCCCTTTCTGCTTGAATCCAAAGGAATCTCCTATGTATAGAAGAATCCAAGCTTTATTTTTCTGAAGCTGTAGTTCTCTAAAACTTTGTTCACCAAAGCGCATTGAGCGCTGATGACTTACACTTGGCCTCTGAAGCTCCACTGTTGCTCAGCGCTAACCTTGCCTCTTAGGGAAGGAATAAAGCACCCAGCTGTAGGGACAAAGCGGTATCAAAATAATACAAGGGAAAAAACGGAAAAGATACTGGGCAGGCAACGAATCTCAAAAATCAATTCATTTGGTCACAAAAATCCTGAGTCAGAGACAAAGAGAGATCAAACACTCCCCAGCTTTACTGGCATTTCTGGCAAAGGGAACGAAATGAAATCCCTCTGCCGATTGTCTGATAAAGCAGATAACAAGGGTAAGTTACTGTTTTGGATTTGGTGTGCATTTTATTTCAGCAAGATGCTTCAAAGGTGTTTTCGTCAGTAGCTGCAGGCAACGGGAAGTGCCTCAGGTTCTGAGCCCAGCACTTGTTAAGTGCATTCAATCACTTACATGTGATTTACCTCAACTGAGAGAAACTGCTAGCTGATTTTTAAAAGGTGTTTCAGTCTTATCACTCATTTTACAGTTCGAAACATATCAAGTCACTTTCCTGATCTGATCTCATCAGCCCACACAGCCCACGTGAAGCAGAGCTACACACAACATTTCTTTCAAAACCCCTTACCCCAGGAGGTTTTGGTCCACAACATTATTTACTATGGAGTCACAATGACAAGAAAACCAAAATTAAAAAAAAAAAATAAAAGCACGCGACATTCATCAGTGATAGACAATCTCTGTTCTCTGCTGCATCAAAATTACCCACAGTGTTCTATTTTTATTCCAACTTTCTTGATATTATGACTCGACCCCTGGAAAATGCCATGGGCGGAGGAGCCTGGTGGGCTGCCGTCCATGGGGTCGCTAAGAGTCAGACAGGACTGAGCGACTTCACTTTTCACTTTCATGCATTGGAGAAGGAAATGGCAACCCACTGCAGTGTTCTTGCCTGGAGAATCCCAGGGACGGGGGAGCCTGGTGGGCTGCCGTCTACGGGGTCGCACAGAGTCGGACACGACTGAAGCGGCTTAGCAGCGTGACTCCACCCAGGGTCATAATGGTTTGAACTTTTCCATTTTTCAACCACAGGAAGACACTGAAGACTAAGAGCTATGAGAGGACCCGATCTTTCTCATCTCGGATTTTAGCTCTAGGAGGCCCAGGCTTGTTCAGCTNGCTTAGCAGCGTGACTCCACCCAGGGTCATAATGGTTTGAACTTTTCCATTTTTCAACCACAGGAAGACACTGAAGACTAAGAGCTATGAGAGGACCCGATCTTTCTCATCTCGGATTTTAGCTCTAGGAGGCCCAGGCTTGTTCAGCTAAGAATGTTTTGAACGACACATGCTCCTCGGCAGAGAAGACAGCAGAAGTCACGGCCCGACGGAAGGAACTGCCACCTCGCAGGAAAAATAGAAGCCGGCACGCAAGAGAGAGCTGCTGAAAACCCGGAAAGCGCGCGCACACACAACAACTTGGGGATACTCAGGGGAAAAGGACAAGAGTGGAACAGCATGCCTAACTGCCAAAAGAAACGCGCGTTAAAGTGTAATTGACGAGTTTCTTGGAAGAGGCACCTCATGAGTTGATTAGAGACACCGCGTTAGGGAAAGACTGAATCAGGCCAGAAGGGGACACTTAGAGGTTACACTTCCTCGGGGGAAGGATGGGGGTCTGCCCTCCCCTGAAAGGAAGCGAGGACGCGGGGAGGGAAGCTGCCACCAGCGTCCTCCACGAGGCTGACACTGCGCGCTCACAGACGGCATGGCCAGGCCGCCTGAAGATGCCCCTTTTTCTCGCCTGGGCACTGCTTCCGAAAGCGAAAGTGAAGTTGCTCAATCGTGTCCGAGTCTTTGCGACCCCATGGACTGTAGCCCACCAGGCTCCTCCGTCCATGGGATTCTCCAAGCAAGAATACTGGAGTGGATTGCAACCCAGGGATCGAACCCAGGTCTCCTGCATTGCAGGCAGACGCTTTAACCTCTGAGGCACCAGGGAANGACCCCATGGACTGTAGCCCACCAGGCTCCTCCGTCCATGGGATTCTCCAAGCAAGAATACTGGAGTGGATTGCAACCCAGGGATCGAACCCAGGTCTCCTGCATTGCAGGCAGACGCTTTAACCTCTGAGGCACCAGGGAAGCCCTAGTTCAACACTATCAACAGCACTATTAACAGAACACTCTTGCAAGAAGATTAAACTCTGAGGTGCAGAATCCAAGCCTTGCCCTGGACGAGCTTACATTAATTCCAGCCTAGGGCAATAATCGACAGACCAAATGGACCCTCCGTGCTGCCTTGTCAAATCAGACACCAGACAGCAGAGTCTCAGTGTAGGCTGAGAGGTGTTCTAAATGTTCCAATTTATAAACATCAAGATTTTAACAGAACAAGCAACACCCAAGTGTGCATTATTTTTAAGTTTACATGTGTCCCAAGGAATAAATTTAAAGACATGAGCTCTATTTACGTGTTGCTGGGTACTGTTTCTCTCTTGCTTTCCAATGGGCTAAATTACAAATGCGTTAAAGTCAGACGAAATCTGCTATTTTCCACCACAGTGACGGCACTTAACACCCCAGAGGTTTGAGATCTGGTCCAGTCTTGCCTTTAAGATGCATCTGAAGGGACTTCAACTTGACCTAATCATACATAGTGAAAGCGAAAGTCGCTCAGTCGTGTCTCACTCTTTGCGACTCCACGGACTAAACAGTGCATGGAATTCTCCAGGCCAGAATACTGGAGTGGGTAGCCATTCCCTTTTCCAGAGGATCTTCCCAACCCAGGGATCAAAGGGGGGTCTCCTGCACTGCAGGCGGATTCTCTACCAGCTGAGTTACCAGGGAAGCCCACAGACGTAACGTTGTCATAAAACATACGAAATGCACGTCTACATCTCATGTGCTTTATGTGATACACACCTCATTAATCAGTGAATATATGTGTTAAAAATCTTATCTAGGAAGTGTTTAATGATGGATAGCATGCTTATTATCAAAGTATACTTGATTTTTGAGGCGTTTGGAAAACTTTTCACAATTATCATTTTGTCTTCTTACGCACTTTGCACCTAGAACCTGCCACTGTGGCAGCCAGTCTGGATGCCTGTCGGTCAAGAGTGCTTATGTGTTCTGATCACGTCCTACAGAGCAGAAATAAAACCAAACTACCGACCTGCATGTCAGGGCATCCCAGTGCCCTTTGTCGGGGTTTGGTTTCAGTTATTATCAGCTGACACAGGACGGACCAGAGTGATTTCACATCTACTTAAGGTTTTAAACTTTAGTTTCCATTTTTAATGTGTTACTGGATAAACTATTCTATCCATTTAGAGTTGACCCTTGGAGGAGGGCTTGGGGGGCCAGTCCTGATGCAGATAAAAATCCGAGCATAACTGGCAGTTGGCCCTCCACATAGGGGGTCCCTCCCCATCTGAGGGTCCACACCAGCAGCTGCAGAGGAGCACAGGGCTCCTGCAGTGGGGTGATATTTACTGCTGAACAGACCGAATGTAAAAAGACCCCTGCAGTTCAAGGGTCGACTGTACTTCCCTAAGACTCTCAATATTTCTTTATAATCACAAATATATCCAGTGAGAAATCAATAAAATATTTATTCCAGTAAAAGAGAAGTAAAACTGCTGGTGTGAAATTAACTGATCAAAACAAATGACAGCCAAGAGGATACCCAAGATGTGAAACTAACGTTGTTCGGGAAGAATTCCATACAAGCACCTGATCTGTCTGTCATTTTTGTGGGGGTGGCGTATTCTTTTTATATGAATGGCAGCTTTGCTCAAAATGTTTGCATTTATTCCAAATATATAAAATCACCATTCTGAAGTATATTGAAAAAAAGAGTAAATTATGATAATATCCTCAATACTGACTCATAGTACTCGTTAAAATAATACGTTTCTATTATCAGCAGAATCGTGGTTCCTTTAATATGCTACATAAAAAAAAATAAATGGAAAATAGTCTTAAGAATATACACAAAAGTGAAAACAGATTCTAAACAGGAATTCAATGTTTTCATTTTTTTCTTATTTGTATCTGCTAATAATTCTACAAGAACAATGAACTCTTTGTAATTTGGTAAAGTAGTCTTAATTTTAAAACATGAGATAGCATAGAAGAAGATTCAATTTAAAAATATGATTAACGCTAACTACGAGTAAGGCACTGTATGTGCCTGATGCTGAAAAAATGAAAATAAAAGTCAAAATCCCACTTCTAAAGACTTGCAACCTCTGCTAGAAACGATGATGAGACTGGAGAATAACAGTAATAACTGCTATAATTAACTCTCAATCCACTGTGTAAGGCTTTTGAAGAATAATTCTAATCTCCATACTGTCTTCGCAGGTTAGAAACTCCCAGCTTCCCAAACAAAGAAGCTGGGCTCAGGGAAGCAAAACTGTGTTCAGGACACAGTTCACACAGGGTCAGGGTCTGCGTTCTTCACCCACTGTGTTTGGTCAAACATCCTGATCAAAAGAGCAAGTGACACCGACCTCAAGCGAATGGTGAATTCCCCAGAGGGTCACCGGGCACTGAAAGCCAGGAGGACGTGGCTTCAGTTTTCGGGGATATCAGGGCAAACACAGTGTGGTCTTTTCTGCTCAGGCTGGTCACTGAGGGGTCTTTCCTCAGGACATTCCAAAGGACAGAATGTTGGATAAAACTGATCACACTGCTTTTAACGAGAAGGCTAAGATAGGGAAAACCCGGTGCCCACTTTCCAACTGGAAGCATGTGCTTTCAATATTTAGCTTCAGTAGAAAGTGCATAAACCTCATTTTAAACATAAATATACTTTTCGAGAACTTTCAAATCCACTGTCACAATTGATTCTTTCGAGGAAAGTAAACCTGTAAATGTACGATAATCGTCGATGAATGAATGGGGTTCAGAGAGGTAAAATTACTCAACAAAGGACACTTGCAAATTCACAGAAGCACTAAGACCGGAGTCTGGCGTCCTCTCACTCGGCTGCTCGCAGGAATATGTTCACACGTGGAACTGCAGCTCGCGTGCGCCCTCTACCCTGAAGCTGTCAGGATCCTCCCACAATTTGCTATTTCTACTCATATACATAACAAGCATAGCATCGAGCATACTTTGTCCACATTTTCACTAATCCTGGAGGTTAATTTGGTGATAAACTGCTGAATGAGGGAACTGAGGCTCTGAAACGTCAAGGGGTCTTCCCAAGGTCACACGGGGTGAGTGATGGATGAGCTGATGTGATGTTAAAGTTCAGGTGGCTTCCAGGTGCTGGTTTTGATTAGGTACCTTCCCAAATATTGTATTTATGGCCCAAAGTATCACTATTTATGGCTCAGGTATTTTTTTTATGGAGTGATGAGAAGACTAAGTGAACTTAGGAATATGTAAATAAATTCTTATGTACTCAGACAAAAATCATGATGATCACGTAATCATTTAACAAATAACGAGGAGAACTTGACTCTACCCAGGACACTGCTCCTGGAGAGGAACGCCACGGAGCCGGACACGCCGTCGCCCGGCATGGGGGCCAGCTGCCCGAGCCCTGCCTCCCCAGGGCCGTGAGCCTCCTGGTGTGGGAGCTCATCCTCCCCCGGTGTTCCCAGCCTGTGACACGCTCATCCTGAGCCTGACAATGTGGAGCGCTCCTGGCTCCCTGGAGAACCCTGGGGGGTGTCTCCGGGTGCCTGAAGGCAGATAACTCGGGGTGGGGTAGGTGTCTCCTGATACATGACCCTGAAGGAGTCTTCCCTCCCCTGTATTTTATCTGCTTTTACAGTGGATCCATCCACCTGCTTGAAACGTCTTCACATTTCCTTTCCTCTGAGTTGGTTTTCTGCCTCTAGGGAACAGAGCTATGGTGGATGGTGGAGACGCAGATGTTATATTTCTAACAAGCACCTGACAAGGTTTGGGAATCCTTTGATTATCTTGTGGTCTGTCTTCAGAATAGGAAACAAAACTACAGAATCTGTTGATACAAACCTTCCTTTCATTATCTTCATAAAGTTTTTCTTCTTCTTTTTCCTATTGTTAAAAAAATAAATATAGCAACCAACTATCTGCAAGAAGGATATTGTCAAAAACATCCTTAATCTCCCAAGCTCCTCTCACCTTCCTGGTTGGGTCGGATTCTTTCCTGTCACAGACATCACTCGGGGGGTGGGTCTAGGCCTTGACCATCCTGGCTGCCACTGCTGGGGCCCTCCTTCCCTTCCGTTTGGTCAGGCACCACCCCTCCCCCACTCTAAACTCATTTTTGTGCGCACCTTGCTACATATTTTTACACAAAATACAGAATATTGTATGCCCAGTCGCACTTTGATTTTTTCCTCCTAATGTTCTGGAGCCCCCACGCTCAGCACACACGTGTCTATCTCATTGTTTCTACAGCTTCAGTGTTTCCCATTGTATGGATGAAGCATAAATTAATCAACCAACCCCAAAGGATTAATTTCTCATTTGTTTCTGTTTCTGAGTATATCTGTGGGATTTATTTATATCTGTGGGATATTTCCAGCTATGGGAATGATGGTTTAAAAACATGTGCAGAGTTAATTTTTATAGAAAGAGCAAAATTCCTTTCCCAAAAGGCTGCACCATCTACCTTTGACCCTGTTAAGAGGCATTTCAACCTCCCTGCATCATCCCAGCCCTGGAAACTGTCAACTTGATTTTTAAAATAAACTCACCATTTCTTGTTTGTATTTCTTTAAATAGGAATAACGTGGATATATTTTCTTACATCTTTCATGATTTGTATTCTTCTCTGTGAAATTCCTGTCTCATTTACCTTTCTTTTATGGGATTATATTAATGACTTAATGAACTGTTTGTAAATTAAGAAAATTTGCCTTGCAAATAGTTTCTTCCATATTTTGGCTGACTTTTGACTTTATGGTGTTTTCCGAAGAGGATTTAATCTTCACATACAGAAAGGTCAAGGCTTCGGTGACTTCTTAAGATGTAGTCTCTGGAGACTCACTGCACATCCGGCTTCATTTTAGTTCTCTCTGTTGGGAATCACTTCCTGGTCCCCGCTTTGCCACAGCCCTGCCTCTAGGCCAGCTACACAATAGGCATCCACTGTGCTCAAGGTTCTTGATCAGATTCAAGACCAGTTACTCCTGCGTGCCGGGCGATGTGAGAGTTGTTAAGAATATAGTAAAATAAAGTCTTTCTTCACAAAACTTACTCTGTCAGAGGACACAGGAGAAGCGCTCAAATAACTCTAAGAAGAGCCAACCTGTGATTCAGATGGTGTAAGAAATGCAAACAAAACGCCACTGGGGGGCATGGAGGAGGAGCTGCCACCTCTTGCTGAAGGATCCAGAACGCTCAATGAGGATTTTAGTTTTAGTAAGGAGTCTTGGAGGGCGGGAGACACTTGAAGTGGCAGTGATGAGGTTGTTGTTCAGATACAACTTGTCCAGCTCTTTGTGATCCATGGGCTGCAACACGCCAGTCCTCCCTGTCCTTCACCAACTCCCAGAGCTTGCTCAAACTCATGTCCATCGAGTAGGTGATGCCATCCAACCATCTCATCCTCTGATGTCCCCTTCTCCTCCTGACGTCAATCTTTCCCAGCATCAGAGTCCTTTCCAATGAGTTGGCTTTTCGAATCAAGTGGCCAAAAGGCAGTAGAAAGTGCCAAAATAACCTCCATGGAGAGCANAAACTCATGTCCATCGAGTAGGTGATGCCATCCAACCATCTCATCCTCTGATGTCCCCTTCTCCTCCTGACGTCAATCTTTCCCAGCATCAGAGTCCTTTCCAATGAGTTGGCTTTTCGAATCAAGTGGCCAAAAGGCAGTAGAAAGTGCCAAAATAACCTCCATGGAGAGCACCCAAAATATTAACGTCAACCTGTCTCCCTCCCCACTCCATGGATACACAAAACTATCCAGGACATGTTTAAACAGATAACCTTTTTGAAGGCAGGAAAAACTAAAAAAAAATCAATTAAAAGGTTGATAACCCATATTTCAGAGTTAGATATAAAGGCTTAGAGTCCCAGAGGCTAGACAACTCCTTTGCAAACCTGCATGCAGACCACTCTGAACTCTTCTCAGCGTGCAGAATTCCTGCCAGGCCGGAGAGCCCTAAACACATGGTCTGTGACTCTATCTTCACATTCCTTTGGAAAGGGACCGAATCTTTGCTAAACTTTTAGACAATGCTTTACAAACTTAGCAGGCAGCACTCGTTAAGAAGTCCTGCTTGCATGTGAAATGCCTTACAATGGATGGATCCAAGCAAATCAGCCACAAGCAGGACGGGAGAGATTGCAGCCCACCTCGATTCTGACAGTTCTCAAGCACCCAATTTAATTAAAAACGTGTCAGGAACACAGCTTGAAAAAGATAAAGGGGGAAAGTACACACATCATCTTTATAAATTCACAGAGGATATTAGCTAATGAACATTGATAAGATCCCAACTTTTTAAGAAGGAAAATATTTTTAAAGTGTCGGTTGTAACTAACAGATATAAAGCATCCTGAGGATGTAGCTGAGCTACACTGCAAATGCACTTCACACCCCTGAACTCAATGGTCTGATGAATTAAGCACAAAATAAACAGAACAGCGAGTCTCATGCTATATATTAATATGATTTATCCTAGAAACTTTCAAAATGAAACAGAAACCCTTGTGATCCAACATCAGAAACATAATATGTATTTTCTAAATACTGTTCATCAGTTCAGTTCAGTCACTCAGTCGTGTCCAACTCTTTGTGACCCCATGGACTGCAGCCCCCCAGGCTTCCTGTCCATCACTAACTCCAGGAGCCTACTCAAATTCAGGTTCATCACATCGGTGATGCCATCCAACCATCTCTTCTTCCATCGTCCCCTTCTCCTCCTGCCATCAATCTTTCCCAGCATCAGGGTCTTTTCCAATGAGTCAGTTCCTCACGTCAGGTGGCCAAGGTATTGGAGCTTCAGCTTCAACATCAGTCCTTCCAATGAATATTCAAGACTGATCTCCTTTAGAATGGACTGGTTGGATCTCNTTGAGGATAATGTTTGCTGTGGGTTTGTCATATATAGCTTTTATTATGTTAAGGTATGTTCCTTCTATTTCTGCTTTCTGGAGAGTTTTTAATCATAAATGGATGTAATTTTTAGTGCTGAATTTTTTTATAATGTACAGTAGAGTGTGTTAATAATAGCATGCTATTCAAAATTGTCAAGTTAGTTATATTGACTTGCATTTTTTTATTGAACTGATTTTCAGATTTTACTAGACTCATGTATCTAGTACTGGCACATGAATTTCACTTCTGATATTCTCCTACACATTTAAATATAATATATTCACATATCACTTTTGATTATGAAAAAAAAAACCCTGATGAATTGCATTTGATAGTTTACTAGGATCCAAAGAAAACAAAGCAAAACAACCAGATCATTGTATAGAAGGGAAGAAAATATCTGCAAATCATATCTGATATGAGGTTAATATTTAAATATATATAAGGAGCTATAACTTAAAACACAAAAGAAAAACAAATTTTTAAATGGGCTAAGGAGTTGAATTGGCGTTTCTCTGAAGAAGACATACATATGGCCAACAGGTATATGAAAAGTGCTCAACTTCCAAATCAGCACAGAAACACAAAACCAAACCACGAAGTATCACCTCATATCTGTAAGGATGGCTATTATCAAAAAGCAGAAGACAACAAGGGCTGGCAAAGTTGTGGAGAAATTGTAATCCTTGCAGACTGTTGGTAGGAATGCAAATAGGTACAGCTGCTATTGAAAATNGGGACTCTCAAGAGTCTTCTCCAACACCACAGTTCAAAAGCATCAATTCTTCAGCACTCACCTTTCTTTTTAGTAACTCTCACATCCATACATGACTACTGGAAAAATCATAGCTTTGACTAGACAGACTTTTGTTGGTAAAGTAATGTCTCTGCTTTTTAATATGCTATCTAGGTTGGTCATAGCTTTTCTTGTGTTTTGTTCATAACAATATGCTATCCTACAGCTTAGCACGGTTATTACCATTTTATCCCAGGATCACACAGTCTGGTTTAAGCAACTGAGTCACAGGCAAGGTGAAGCAATTCCATAGAATTTATGAAGCACCGACTGTGTATAAGACATTGTCCTAGACACCATAAAGGATGCATATCAGCCCCTCAGGATTTCACAATCAGTTTGGGGAGGGTGATCAAGCCAGAAACCACACATCTAAGAAACCTATATATCCAACATCGAATAAACATCACAAGGTCGATTTTTCAAATGAACAGATAGATGCGATGCCAAGAGAAACCCCAGTCCACTGAGAGCAGATGGGTCACGCAGCCCCTCGGCCAGGAGCGTGGAGCATCGCTTCTCCTCATCAGCGTTAGCAGCTGCTGCAGTGCTCATACAATGCTCGCTCTCCTTGTGATCCCATAAGAACATGGGCTAGATTTCAGGGCTGACAACCTTCAACCTCAGAGGCCTTTCACACCAGTGGGGTTTTTGATCATCTCATGCTGGAGCCGAGACGAGTCGTGAGCACTCGACAGGACTGAGACATCCGCGGCCTCGCACACGAGGAAGCCAGTACTCAGCACCCAGTGCCACAGAGCACCCGTCCTGGAAGCCCGGTGTGGGGAGTGGCCCCTCTGAGGAGCGGGACGCAGGCAGCCCGCTCCCTGGGGAGGAGGAGAGACCGACTGTAGGGCGGGGCTACAGGGTTCAGAGCCCAGCACCCTGCTTCCTCACTGCCGGGGTGATAGACTCGCTCACTTCTCTCTGTCTCGCTGGGTTTCATTCTATAAAGCGGGGCTGATGCCACCTGGAAGAGTCATGTGTGGCTGAGCTGGGATGCGAGTCCCAGCACTGTGCCTGCCCCCTGGGCAGAGCTCCGTGGAGATGCGTCGGCCCCATCCAGCCCTTCTGCTCGACTTAAGTCATCCTGTTTGGGCTCCTTATCACCTTCCTGCCCCAAAGCTCAGGTCCTTAGCCCAGATATGAACAAACGAGGTGCTTGTGTTTGCCATTACTCCAGTGATATTGCTGGCACTGAGAAAGTCACTTTGATACGTGCTAAGCAATTGTCTTCTGCCTGAAGTCAGCTGCTAATACACAAGCTGCCCCGGAGGCCAGAGGAGATGTATCTACAGAACAAGTCAGTAAGGCAGAGATGGATTCCGACAGTGTGCAGACCTCCAGGCGACGGTACAAACTCAGTGCAGATGAAACACGGATGCCGTGTTCCCATTAAACCACGAAATTCTGTTACTCCGCGACTGGATCCTAACAGCGCCCTTTCCTCCAGGGCCCCAACGCAAGCAGGGGACCCTTGGACCCTAGTGACCCAGCGCCCTGGGACCAATGCCCTCCCACCCCAGACACAGCCTTACACTCGTCACCCACCGTGAGCATCCTCATAAACACCCCCCACCTGCATCTGAAAGGCTTCCCTAAGCGTCTGGACATAGCGTGTCTTTCCCTGAATGCTGCCTCCTGGTCAGAAATAGTTAAGACTGTAAGGAATGAAAAAGGATCATTTGAAAGATTATTCCCTCTCTGCCTGTTTCAGATCATAAACTTGCTCAGGTTGAAAAACCTGAAGCAGCTTCCTGAGGAACCACGTCCTTTCCCACAAACGCCCCTTTCCACGACGTGCAAAAACCAGGGGCCGACCCTGGCTCCAGCACCCCGCAGCCCCCCACCTTGGAGTCACTGCTCCCCCTTCCCATGCGTGGAGCCTGGACACTGCAGGTCAAGTTTCAGGGCAGGAGACGGTCACCTGCAGGGCCATCACACTGAGGACTGGCTCATATTCTGTCATCAGAACACACTCAGACTCGATACCTTGCGTGTGTTACACAACCTCCTGCCTGGGACCAAGAATTTAAGAAGCCACCTTTAAAAAAAATCTAGGGATAGAATTTTTAAAACAAATTCCCAAAATTTGTTTCTCAGCTCCATGGATTGTACATTTAAAGAGAATTTTGTCTTGAATGTTCTCACCACACACACACACACATCTCTGTTGATCAGCTGGTTTATGGTGATCATTTCACAATTGAAAACAAATTGTTCACCTTAAAAATAGCCAGTCTTTAGTTGTCAAATATCTCTCGATTAAAAAAGTTAAAATAGAAGGGCATCAGTTTTGTTTTCCCAGTACACACATTTCATACAGATCAGTCACATAATCTCATCACTTACTACAGGAAGAAACAGGCTGCGTGCACCGATGGCAGATCTGAAGCATCTGGACGGGAAAGAGAGAAAACCCAAGCCAGGCAGAGCGTGCTGAGCTAGCTCACGCTGCCACTCAGAACCTGCGCCTCACGCAGCCTCAGCCAAGACTTGTCGCTGCACCACACTGACACCCCGTAAACCGACGCCCGGGGTCCTCAGAACAACGGAGCCTCCCACACCGGCTGCCACCGCGCCCCTCCCCTTCCCTCCTTCTAAAGACACATCTTGAGAGTTGTTGGGGGAAAAGCTCTTCGGTCTGTGACTGGAAATACAGCAAAGGGCAATTAGGATTCGTGTGGAACCATGAACACTACGCCTGCAGTTTCTGACACACAAGAGATCTGAGGTGAACACAGCCCTCCCGGAAGACACACCCTCTGGTCCAGCGATTCTACCCTGGGGAGACTTGGCTCTCCGACCCTTGCCCATCCAGTGGGCGCTCCACCCAGCATGTTACAAGGATAAAGAGGTGCCGCAGACTCAGGCTGGGCGGTACAAAACAAACGTTGAATTAACTCACCCTGTTGTCTTCAAAATCGCACGTGTGTCTGTGTGTCTCTTCAGCATCTTTGACGATCTCGGCTGGTCTCTGGGGAGAAAATATACCACACGCTGGATTTAGTCACAGTCAGCCAGTATCACGGTCCTTCCAACCTGCAAAGAGCGGGTGGAGCCCTGCGACCTCCTGACGCCTGTACAGGCAGAGACGAAAGCCACCCTTTATCCCACAGAGGTTTCTTCACACCCAGGATGGAATCTGCTCTGAGTTTTTACCTTTGGCTGCACCAACGAATGCCAACGTCTGTAATAAAATTGCTGGGGAAAAATGTTAAGAGACACTGCAAATGCCCTTTGGGTAAAAAGGAGAGACTGGTCACTGCAGGCCCTCTGCAATTCCCAGCGTACCCGTGGGGACCCCGAACAGCATGCTCCTCTGGGCCCAAGAGACTGCCTGGCCCTGCTCGCTCCAAGGCCGTGGGCACACTACTCTGTGGGCACCTTCCTGGTGGTCAAGGCTTGTTGGCAAAAGGCAACAAGCTGCTGCAGTTGGTGCCCTGGGGCCCCTCTCCGCTCTGGGAAAATCGTGTATTCTGGGATCAAAATCAAAGGCTCCCACAGGAGATCCTGGGGCAGATGAGGGCCTCCCAAAGTCAGCCAGCCAGGAGACTCCAACCCCTGGTGCTCCCACGACCTCAGAGGCAGAAAGGGCACGTGGTCAAGTGCACACTGGCCTTTGAAGCCTCTGCCTGGACACATCATGTGTCATCAGGGATGGCAGGTCATGTAGCCACACCTGGCTTAAAGTGAGGGGACAAGTGAGCCGACTGACGCTAGCGCTGAGCCCCGAGGGCCCGACAGCTCCTGCCAGCTGATCCCGGGTGGGCAGCCCTTGGCTTCTGCTCTTGTGCAGGAGGCTGGCCTCAAGGTCAGCCCCTCGGCCAGCTCATCTGTCTGCTCCTCTCCTCCGGGGGCCATGCAGGGCTTCCCTGGAAGGGACACTTCCACGTGCATGATGTCACTCGGTGCCCGTGCTGACGGGCTCGGTGATGCCACCTCACCGCAGCGACAGGAGGCTGAGGCTGGAGAGCCGGAAGCTAAGAAGGGACAGATCCCTGGTTCCCGACCACAGGGTCTGAAGACATCACTCATCTCGTCTCTCCACCAGTGATTCCTAGAAGCCTCCTACCTGCCAGGCCCTCTGCTGGGAACAGGGGCTACACAAGTAAGCAACGCAGACCATTCCCACTGGTGCGGAGCTTGCAGCTTAGCGGGGAAAAGACAGGAACCAAAACACGGCAAGGCGGAGCAGGCAGCCACAAACCTAGATGGCTGACCAGAGGTCCTGGTAGCAGGAGAGTCTCGGGGAAGATGAGCAGGCAAATGTGAGGCACAGGATCTGAAGGGTGTTAACTGCAGGGGGCAAAGAACATTCTAGAGGGGCCAGGCAGAGCTTGGGGGAGGGGCCGGGGTGCAGGCAGCAGGGGAAGGCCACCCACCCTATCCACAGGCAGCTCCAAGTGCACGTCCGGCGCCTCCTTGACTTCCGGGGCTCCTTGGGTCTCCCGGTTAGGAGTCTGTGCTTTAAACACGTCACCATCTGCAGGAAAATGACACAGTGGTTTCAAGCGGACGTGCATTAGACCTTCTCTGGCCCAAACCAGAGTTTCAGCTCAGCTTTCTCAGAGCCCCCCGTGTCGCTGTCGGGCCGCCTGGGCCAGGGACCGCAGCCCTGCACACACCTCCGTTTTCCCACTGCCCCGATTCTGCTTTAGGCCAGGCGCTGGGCTTGGTGTCCCTCTACATCTGCACTGTGTCCACAAAGGTCCCGGGCCCTAGGAGTCCAGGTCAGCCCTGTGTCCCACCCCTCGTGGGCCTCAGGCCAGAGACAGACACAGTGAGCGTGCGACACGTGTGTGTCCGGCTCATTCAGCTAGAAACAAATGCAAAGCAGCCGCCAGACATCAGCATCAGACTTTAAGGACACGCAGATGTATGCCTTCAAAACATATTCAAGAACTGGGTTTAACCAGGCAGGGGTTGAAGCTGTACGTTTGAGCCACTCAACCGAATTGGCAGATAAAATCATGTAATTAGCATTACAACAGGATGAGTTAAAAGCTTACAAAATTCCAAGACTCTTGAAAAGCTTATCCTCATCCTGATCAAAAGCAACATATGATAGCAAAGAGAAAGAAGTGGCCCAGGCAGTTCCTTCAACATCCAAGACACAGATGTGGCCGCTGATGGGCTCGTGATCCAAAATGGGAGGCTGTGATCGCAGCCCAGCCCATTCCTTGGTCGAGAGTCCTGGACTCTCCCCCCATGGGCCCATTCTTGCCCTCTGCAGCCCACAGCCAAGAAGAGCCATCCCCACACCCTGGCTGGAGGATGACGTGCAGAAGAGGAGAGGAAAGAGGCAGGACCCACTGCATCCCAGAGGTTCCTCTAGCTGTGCCTTTGCTATTAACAGTCATGCCAGTCCTCAAACAGACCCAGAGGGCCCCCTCAGGCATAGAGTGCCCAGGCCCCCGGCCCAGCAGGGTGACAGCTGGAGTGTGAGGCCTAGGACACCACGCTCCTCCCATAGGGAGGGCATGCATTGCGCCTGGCCACCCAGGCCACGCCCACAGGGCATGTCTTCCCAAGAAAGGCTTTACTCAGTGGTTAAATTTTCTATTGCCACTAATACATTACAGAGTTTCAGGTCATAAAGGTTCCACAGGCTCAGTGATAGCCCCAGACGGTGGTTCAGGACAGGACGACCTCGGTGCTCGTGCATCTGCCTGGTCTGCCAGGCTGCAAGCTCTGTGGACGGAAGGAGCATGTCTGAACACCCCTGCGTGTCCAGCCCAGAGCCTGGAGCACCGCAGGATGATGCTCTGTCCTGGGATGGGGAGCACGGGGGAGGTGGCGGGGGGCAGCCAGAAGAGAACGTCAAGGAAACAGCCGACGCTACAGCCTGAAGCAAACACAGGCAGCTAAGAAGCAGCGAGCAAAGAGGAGAAAGCCGCAGTCGTTTTGTGTGGTACCGAGAGCCGAGGGAGAGGACAGCTTTAAGAGAAAGGACTTTCGAATGTGTCAGATGCTGTGGAGAAGGCAAGGGGACCCCTGCCTCCAGCCACTCTCCTCTCTCTCCACAGCCAGCCACGGGACTGGGTCTCCTAAGCATCCATCACACCTACAGGAACACGGCCACAGAGCACCTTCCTCAGCACCCGAACCCCCGTCAGAGCTAATACCGGTAGTAACAGGAGCACCAATAATACTAGCAACAATAGCGTTAACAGTAATAGTAATAATAGTACTAGCAATAGCACTAATAATAATAGCAATAGTAGCGCTAACAGTAATGGTACAGTAATACCAGCAATAGTAATACCAGTAGTGCTAATAATAGTAGTAACAGTAGAGTTAACAACACTAGCAACAGTAGTACTAATAACAGTGGTACCAGTAGTACTAACAGTGGTAGTAACAGTAATGCTAATAATAGTAGCAACAGTAAGCAGTAATAATAATAGTAAGAGCAGTGTCAATAATAGTAGTAACGGTAGCAGTAATGATAGTAGTAACAGTAATGCTAACAATGGTAGTAATAGTAGCACTAACAATAACAGCAGTAATGACAGTACTAACAGGCCAATAGTAGTAGTAACAATAGCACAAGTAACAGTTGTAACAGTAATGCTGACAGTAACAGTAATTCTAACAGTAGCACTAACAATAGTGGTACCAGTAGTACTAACAGTGGTAGTAACAGTAATACTAATAATAGTAGTAACAGTAGCAGTAGGTCAGGAACGGTAGCGGTAAGGATATACCCCTCTTCCAAGGTAAGCAGCGGCTGTGATTTGCTGGAGCAGCCGTGAAGAGATACCCCACGCCCAAGGTAAGAGAAACCTAAGTAAGATGGTAGGTGTNGGCCTAGAGGAGCTATCCCACATTGAAGGTCAGGAACGGTGGCCGTAGGGAGATACCCCTCGTCCAAGGTAAGGAGCAGCAGCTGTGCTTTGCTGGAGCAGCCGTAAAGAGATACCCCCATGCCCAAGGTAGGAGAAACCCAAGTAAGACGGTAGGTGTTGCAAGAGGGCATCAGAGGGCAGACACACTGAAACCATTCTCACAGAAAACTAGTCAATCTAATCACACTAGGACCACAGCCTTGTCTAACTCAGTGAAACCAAGCCACGCCTGTGGGGCAACCCAAGACAGGCGGGTCATGGTGGAGAGGGCTGACAGAATGTGGTCCGCTGGAGAAGGGAATGGCAAGCCACTTCAGTATTCTTGCCTAGAGAACCCCATGAACAGTATGAAAAGGCAAAATGACAGGATACCAAAAGAGGAACTCCCCAGGGCATTAGGTGCCCAATATGCTACTAGAGATCAGTGGAGAAATAACTCCAGAAAGAATGAAGGGATGGAGCCAAAGCAAAAACAATACCCAGTTAGATATAGAGGGGTGGAAAAAATAAGTCACTTATTGAAGGACATAAAGTTCAGGGTGTGTCTTTTTAGCTATGCCTCTGCTTGATGGCAGTATCATCCCATGGGAAAAGGATGTTATTGCTAAAATTCAGGACCCCACACCTACTTCCTGAATCAACTCTTATGGTTCCCAAGTCTTACCTCCATTGCTGCTTGCACTGAGTCTGGCCTCTTTTTCTATCTTTCCGTGTTTCTGATCATACTGATTCCATCTGTGATTTTTGTTCATGCACTTTGACTTCTGACATAGATTCAGTTTAGCCCAACTTTTCTTTCTTCTGAGTGTTATTTTTATTTTTTTGCCTTCATAAATTCACATTGCCTTTCCCACTGTCTATAACCTTTATCAGTAACCATTTCTTCTATTTAATCCCTGGCTATCTGTAACACTCAGCTCCTCTGTGACTTAATCCTTCATCACCTCCAGCTGAGCTAAGTGGTGCCTATGTTGCACCAGATCAGTCCTGAGTGTGCCTATGGATGAGTGGTGCGAACACCAGGCTATAGTGTTGTTGCTGCATTACTTCTTACCATTACACAACTTCTACCTTGCCTTCCTGATCAGTCCATTATCTCTAGGAAGGTCAAGGCTTCTTTTGTCACAGACTAACAGAGTAGATTTTTAGTAAATTTTACAGGTTAATTTGTGTGTGTGTGTGTGTGTGTGTGTGTGTGTGTGTGTGTGCGTGCGTGTGTGTTTTCCTGCATGAGAGTGCATGTGTCTTCAGTCATATCTGGCTTTGCAACCCCCATGGACTATAGTCTACAAGTCCCTCTGTCCATGGGATTCTCCAGGCAAGAACGCTGGAGTGGATTGCCATTTCCTACTCCACTTGGGTTTGCTCTACATCATTTGAAATACCATTTGTGGTTTTGGCCTCTTTTACTTGACCTGTGGGCCCCAAAAGTAGGGGAGAAAATAGAGCATGAAACTCTGATGGAGCAAAAGTGGGCAGACAGATGAGAAGTGGTCAGGATTCAGGTCATTGCATTTAATCCTGCTCTGGCTCGTTTTGCCCCAGGGATGCTTTAAATGCCTGGATAAACATGTATTTTATGGCATCTTAAAAAAATAGTTAAACTCATGCCTGGGAAATCTGTACTGTTTTGCATTAATACATGGTTCTACTGTTATGACAAGAAGCACAGAGTGTGAATTATTTAACTGAATTTACAAAAAGGAATCAAACTTGGATACATAAATTACATCTTGGGGCCACTTGTGCTTGTGGCTTGAGTAGGAATAGCTATGGGTCAGTCTCTCTCTTCCAAATTCCTGGTGTGAGAGAGATTTATAAAGACTCTTTCATCACTCACTAGGCTGCGGAGTCCACCTGGTCTCTACCAATTGCAAACTTGGCTTTTTATCTGAATGCATAGATGCTTGGTTGGTTCACCTATCCTGGCAGATTTTATTGTAAATATAAAATGGGAATTTTAGTGAAACCCAAAACACTGAAAATATCTTTGTATTCCCAAAATAACTGATAACTGTGGCTATTAAATAATGTCTGTTGACAGTTATAAACAGGGATTGTATTTTAGGTGAAATAAGGGGAAAGCATACTTAAGCAACCTTTGGACTTGGATTATATTTGAAATTTTCAAATAAGCATACACATTTAAAAAAACTGTTTTCACTGTATTGCTTTAGTTTGGAAAATGGTATCCTGATAAGAGAACTGATAAAAAGTAATTAGCCTCCAATTAAAATAAATAAATTTAAATTAAAAAAGGAATCCAAAACCTATTTACATACAGAGTTGTGATAATTGCTGTGTGTTATCGATAATGATACAAATTTAGGACAAACTGCAAAGTTAAAATGGAGAAGACAATGGCATCCCACTCCAGTACTCTTGCCTGGAAAACTCCATCAATGGAGGAGCTTGGTAGGCTGCAATCCATGGGATCGTGAAGAGTGGAACACGACTGAGCGACTTCACTTTCACTTTTCACTTTCATGAAATGGCAACCCACTCCAGTGTTCTTGCCTGGAGAATCCCAGGGATGGGGGAGCCTGGTGGGCTGCTGTCTATGGGATTTCACAGAGTTGGACACGACTGAAGTGATGCAGCAGCAGCAGCAGCAGAGTTAAAAATATTTTTCCTTTTAATTCCACATATAAATTATTAATTCATATCTTATTTTGTCAGAGAGCCATCGTGTAGTGTGCTTAGAAGGTGGGATAGCAGAGAGAGGGAATTTGGGTTATAATTTGGTTATTACTAAATTTTTGTTATTACTGTTTTCCTCAAAGGAAAGCCATTAGAAATGAAAAGTAAAATTTTAACCACCAATAATTATGCTTTAGGAATTTTAAAGAAAATGCATTGTTCATAATTTGCTTTAAACTGATGTACATAAGTTATAGCATGCATTTTCTTGTTCAAACTACAGAACCTGCAGAATTCCTAGACATCATTGAGTTCTGACACAGTGTGCTACATATCTCTTGCTTTTCTCTCCAAAATCATTTCCCCTTGTTCTAGGAAGTACAAATCTTCCTACTTTTGCCTCCACCACTCAACTATCCTTGGTAAAATTTTCCATCTAGGGTTCTGGCCAATAGGGAGGACCTGACCCATTACTGGTGAGTGAAGAGCCCTCTTTCACAGCTTTGC
This sequence comes from Neotragus pygmaeus, assembly GCA_006410875.1. Classification (NCBI taxonomy): domain Eukaryota; kingdom Metazoa; phylum Chordata; class Mammalia; order Artiodactyla; family Bovidae; genus Neotragus; species Neotragus pygmaeus. Next base: position 38,329 of record SJYV01001681.1, read on the forward strand.
AGCTTGGGCTGAGTGACACCAGGACCAAGAGAGGCACAGGTGGCCGCATCCATTTCTCTAGCCTCTGGCCCTCCTCTGGCCCTCCTCTGGCCTTCCAGTTTCCTCACTCTGCTCCAAGTTCTGTTTTTTGAGGCACACTCTTCAGATTTTACTCGATTATGAATAAACCCTTATGTTTCCAGTAAGCAACCAAATTGCTTAAATTTTCTAAAGTTCACTTATGTTCATTGTTAACAAAGACTCCTTTCAATACAGCTGACATCCCATCAGATGATTAAATGAGTTTATAACTTTACTTTTCTGACAAAAACAGTTTGATTCAGATTTCCTTCCTTGGCAAGCAAAATGATCTTGACTATACATGATGATATTGGTAGCAGCATCCAAATCTGTATAAGATCTGTAAGTACCTCTCTAAGCTCAAGGTATTAAAAGTTTGAACATTTTTTATTAATACATACATATGCTATTGATACTAAATACCAGGGACTTTAAATTTTTTATCTAGGTAAACTCATTTTATTTCTCACATCCTGGGAGTTAAATCTAGATCTAAGAGTATTTTAAAAATACAATGTATACTATGCCCTCCATGAGGGAAAGAATTCAATCTTATCTCATACAGTATTCCATTGTCTGCCACTGTGTATGCTAAGTCGCTTCAGTCGTGTCCGACTCTGTGCGACCACAGAGATGGCAGCCTACCAGGCTCTTCTGTCTCTGGGATTCTCCAGGCAAGAACACCGGAGTGGGTTGCCATTTCCTTCTCCATTACCATTGTGTATGACTTATACAAATTTGTTAAATTAATCAAATAGCACTTGCAAATTATTAAATGCCCATGATTGTAATGGCTATCTATTATTTATCAGTATGCATTCTTCTCTAAAAGTATGCATTCTTCTCTTAAAATAAATTGCTATTTCTTTCTCTCAGTCCTTTTGTATGCACATATTGTTATCAGACGGAGAAGGCAATGGCACCCCACTCCAGTACTCTTGCCTGGAGACTCCCATGGATGGAAGAGACTGGTAGGCTGCAGTCCATGGGGTCACATAGAGTCGGACATGACTGAAGCGACTTAGCAGCAGCAGCACTGTTATCAGAACATCCATGTCAGGCTAGTAACATATGATGCTGTATACCCATTTTTTTCTTTGGGAGATGGAGTAAATTTGTTCTAAATTCAATGATTGAAGCCATAAAATAAAATAAAGGGAAAGTTGGTTGCCATCTTCTGCACCATGTGGGTAAAGCAATCTTCTTTCTTAAGAAACCAGAATAAGAGCAGCATATTGAACAAAAGCAGAAATGAGAATGAGAAGTCAGGATTTTACTTCTTTCTGAGATCCAAATGAATCCTTGCTTTAGATCAACCTCACAGCCCATGACATATCTCTTTTTCTTCCAATAAAATGTTATTTGCCTATATAGATTGCAGCATGAATTGTTATCCTTTTGATTTTTGCAATATGGTAGACTTACACTAAAGTATACCTTTTCAAATGCATTATTTATATAGTTATTTATTAGTATCTTATTCTTCACTATCTTTATAAGCTGTATAAACATAGCTTTAATTTTAATTTGCCAACTGAATTTTAAAAAAGTGAAACATTTACCTCTTCAATCTTGCTTATTACATTTAGCTATTCTTATATAGTGATATCTCTAATGCTCAAAAATAAGTTATAGTCACTATAACTTGGAATTTAAGATTTTCAAATATATCTTCAAATTGCCTTTTCATGATCAGATTCTGCTCCTTGTAATAGGCTCTCTAAACTTCTGTTGGGTGATATTTCTTATAGTTCACCCAAATGTACATGGAGTTTTTTGAACTTCACACTCTGCAAATTCTATTTTCCTATGGAATTGTCACCTTGTAAGAAAAGAAAACAAAACTGAATCCTGTCACTACATCCTAGACTTTCATGGTCCATTTCTCCTGCTCCAGCTGGAGGAATAATTTAAATTCACCAAAGTGATGAAGGATATCATTCCATATAACACAGATGCCTTCTATAAAGGGATGCTTTACAGCAAGCATAGTCTTTGGTGGCCAAACGCTGTCTTCACTACTTTGGTTAACTGCTGACCAAAGGGAAGTGATACATTCTCTTACTGCTGTATGTAGCAGTGTGAAAGATGATAAGTGGTTGAAAAGTACAATAACGGAGAGCAAAATTAAAAGCACAATTTATCTCTTTCAGTTCATTTCAGTTCAGTTCAGTCACTCAGTCGTGTCCGACTCTTTGTGACCCCATGAATTGCACATCAGGCCTCGCTGTTCACCACCATCTCCCGGAGTTCACTCAGATTCACGTCCATCGAGTCCGTGATGCCATCTAGCCATCTCATCCTAGGTCGTCCCCTTCTCCTCCTGCCCCCAATCCCTCCCAGCATCAAAGTCTTTTCCAATGAATCAACTCTTTGCATGAGGTGGCCAAAGTACTGGAGTTTCAGCTTTAGGATCAGTCCTTCCAAAGAAATCCCAGGGCTGATCTTCAGAATGAACTGGTTGGATCTCCTTGCAGTCCAATGGACTCTCAAGAGACTTCTCCAACACCACAGTTCAAAAGCATCAATTCTTCGGTGCTCAGCTTTCTTCACAGTCCAACCCTTACATCCATACATGACCACTGGAAAAACCATAGTCTTGACTAGACTCACCATCAAACTTGTCATCTTCTATCACATTTTCCTGGGTACATATTTGACCCATAGCAGAAATGTTTTGCCATGAGTAGAAAAACATAAGAAAGCATAAAAATCAGTAAGAATGAATATCTATTCTTTCTGTTCACCCAAATAAATGATAATTCATTATAACAATTGTATCTCATTAATTTTGGTAAACCTACAATATTGAACATGGGGCCTTGTTTAGTTCAAAACATGCATGCTTGATTAATCTAAGCTTCTGAATAATCCTATTTGTAGGAAATATGTACATTCACACATAGGTTAGTCCTTTATGTGTTTGTAAGGAATCTCTTACTTGTTGGCAGGATCAAAGTGAGAACAGTTGAAATTGATAACCCAAGTATTGAAATGCATTTTTAAAATAGTCACCTAAATTACATAAAATACATAAAAACAGATATCTCACACTAAATTTTGTCACTTTCTGGCCAGATTTCCACAGGTTTGTGTGTAGCAGTTTAGTGATACACAATGATTCACATGGTATATAAACACCAATAAAATGCATAAGGTTACAATTATTTGTCAGACTTGAGGAATGAAAGGAAATGGTTCTTGGTTGTATTGGGACAACTGGCACAGAGGAGGGCTATTCTGGGCACACTGGAACAGACTCTCACTCACTTCATAAACTGCCTTTGCAAACCCACCCAGAGTTTTGAACTATCACAAGATAGACAAACAGGGGAAAAATACTGCTTAGACATGCTGATGTAAACAGAACATGTTCATTTCAGAAACAATTTTATCTTCAGAAATTATTTAAATATTTAATCATATTTTTGTTAATTATTTTACAATATGTTGAAATGGAAAAGTTAAAGCACTGATCTTGTGATAAATGTAGCTTTAATACAAGCAGTGTTCTTTTTCAAAGATGTAAGACATTAGACAAGGTAAATGCAGAAAACACTTAGAATGAATTGCTCTAACTTCCAATAAATTATGAAATGTAAGACATAACATTAAAATATACTGAAAATTCTGAAATTCATGATCAAAATTATGACTAAAGGGCACATGAAATTACACCTTTGGAAATGTTGAAGCATTTAATAGTATAAATATCTTTTACTTAGCTTTGAACATTTTCCCTCTTTCTTTCCCTTACTGTCATTTTCTCTTAATATGTATAGATGATTTTTAGTTATTTGTAAAGCCGCCTCACATAACCACTTTACCCTCTGGGTTTTCTTTTTCTTTGGGATGATTTTGTTTGCTGCCTCCTGCACAATCCTGTGGACCTCTGTCCATAGTTCTTTAGGCACATTGTTAACTAGATCTGATCCCTTGAATCTAGTTAAAAATCTTGCGTGCCAAGCTTCAGCATTATGTGAACCAAGAAATCCCAGGTGTCCAAGCTGGATTTAGAAAAAGAAGAAGAACCAGAGGTCAAATTGCCAACATTCGCTGGATCATGGATAAAGCAAGGGAATTGTAGAAAAATAATCTATCTCTGGTTTACCTAACACACTAAAGCCTTTGACTATGTGGGTCATAGCAAACTGTGAAAAGCTCTTAAAGAGATGGGAATACGAGACCATCCTACCTGTCCCCCAAGAAAGCCATATGTAGGTCAAGAAGCAACTGTTAGAACCCTTTATGGAACAACTGATTGGCTCAAGAATAGCAAAGGAGTAAGACAGGGATGTCTGCTGTCACCCTGTTTGCTTAATCTATACCCTGAGCACGTCATGAGAAATGCTGGGCTGGATGAAGTACAAGCTGGAATTAAGACAGATGGGAGAAACATCATCAGCCTCAGATATGCAGATGATATCACTCAAATGGCAGAAACTGAAAAGAAACTAAAGAGTCTCTTGATGAGGATGAAGGAGGAGAGTGAAAGAGCCAGCTTAAAAGTAAATATTACACGTGTATACCTGTGGCGGATTCATGCTGATGTATGGCAAAACCAATACAATATTGTAAAGTAATTAACCTCCAATTAAAATAAATAAATTTATATTTTTAAAAAGTAAACATTAAAAAATCCTAAGACCATGGCATCTGGCACCACTACTTCATAGCAAATAAAAAGGGAAAAGGTGGAAGTAGTGACAGATTTCTTCTTCTTTGGTTCTAAAATCACTGAGGATGGTGACTACAGCCATGAAATTGGAAGATGGCTGTTTCTTGGCAGGAAAGCTATGACAAACCTAGGCAGTGTGTTGAAAGCAGAGACAGTACTCTGCTGACAAAGGCCTGCATAGTCAAGGCTATGGTTCTCCCAGGGGTCACATATGGATGTGAGAGCTAGACCATAAGGAAGGCAGAGCATCAAATAATTGATGCCTCTGAACTGTGGTGCTGGAGAGGACTTCTGAGAATCCATTGGAAAGCAGGGAGATCAAATCAGTCAATCTTAAGGGAAACAAACCCTGAATAATTATTGGAAGGACCAATATTGAAGCTGAAGCTCCAGTATTGTAGTCATCTGATGTGAACAGCCAACTCATTGAAAAGTCCCCGATGCTGGGAAAGATTGAGGGCAGAAGGAGAAGAGGGTGTCAGAGGATGAGATGGCTGGATGGCATCACCAATGCAATGGACATGACCTTGGGCAAACTCTGAGAGATGACGAGGGACAGGGAGGCCTGGCATGCTGCAGTCCATGGGATTACAAAGAGTTGGACAAGACTGGGTGACTGAACAACAACAATACGTAGTTAGATGATATCTATTTTACAGATAGATAAATTCAGTATAAAATNGAGGGCAGAAGGAGAAGAGGGTGTCAGAGGATGAGATGGCTGGATGGCATCACCGATGCAATGGACATGACCTTGGGCAAACTCAGAGATGATGAGGGACAGGGAGGCCTGGCATGCTGCAGTCCATGGGATCACAAAGAGTTGGACAAGACTGGGTGACTGAACAACAACAATACGTAGTTAAATGATACCTATTTTATAGATAGATAAATTCAGCATAAAGTNACCTTGGGCAAACTCTGAGAGATGACGAGGGACAGGGAGGCCTGGCATGCTGCAGTCCATGGGATTACAAAGAGTTGGACAAGACTGGGTGACTGAACAACAACAATACGTAGTTAGATGATATCTATTTTACAGATAGATAAATTCAGTATAAAATTTTTCAGAAGAGTAAGCTGTCCTTTGTCAGAAAACTTAGCCTCAGTATACCTTTCCCAAATATTATGCAAATGCAGTATGTTATAATCGGTATGTGAAATAAACAAGAAAAAAAAACCCTCTTTCTCCAATAGAAAACAAGTTGTTTTCATATGCTTGTAGTAATTCTGTCTGCTAAAAGAGATGCATACCTTTTCAGAACCAGCTAGAAAAGGTAAATGCATAAACACCTAATATGTGAGAGCCTGCAGGATGTAGGGGCCCATTGCATCCTGGGGAGGAAGTGTAGTCCCCAGTGCACACGTCTTAGTGGCATCAGGACAGGCATAACACTCAGCACTTCTGAGAAGTGAGTACGGCTCCCTCACTGCCAGGCTTTAAGCATTTGAAAAAGGAAATGGATGTAAAGCAACTAGAGGAGAGTCAACAGGAATGAATGCTCATCAGTGAAATGTGCTAAGTTCCCTACATTTTCAGTCACATGTCAGTCATACATCTATACTTCAGACAATATGTTGTTGATCACTTTCTGTAGATTAGGAAATTGAGGCATCATGCTTATAAATTACTGTTTTTCAGTTATTCAAGCAGTTTTCAGAACAGCAGCAACCGCTAATGTTTTCTGACATTGAAATCCCCTACACAAACATGACAGTAACTCCCTTTGTATTCATCTTCAGCTTTTGAAACCAATGCTTTTTAAGGACCATCATGCACAAAAGCGTCCATGGTGCAATTCTGAGGATGAATGTTGGGTCAGGTGAGTTGGAAAGTTGGGTACAAATCAGGAGAGTGCTCCTTTTGTAACCAGTATGTAGTATTATACTCCCTGAGGAGTCTGTCCATT
>SJYV01001691.1:0-14728 GCA_006410875.1 Neotragus pygmaeus
ATATTTCAACAGCAACAAACTACAACATGCATAGTTCATTTTCTTGAGTTAGATGCACACTAGATAGAAATTAAAGAAAGTGAACAAGTAAAACATTGCTCAGTGGTAATGGTTTAGGAGCTTCTAGGACCAACACAACATCTATGTAAAACAGGGAGCCTCATGTTACTTTCTTAATTTTCAAAGAACATAGGTGTTCCTTGTTTTCTAAGATATCAATAACCACAAACAAATCTACATATTAAATTTTTGTTTTTTCTTTAAAACTAAGATTTTAAAAGTAAATATATAAAATTTAAATTTATTATTTTAAAAAATTAATAAAATATTTAAGTCTTCCATATTTTAGAATCACTTGTAAATATGTATAATCTTAGTCTTATGTGAGAATACACTGCAATTTGTTAACCTATTTGAAATTTCAAGCTCCCACTTGAACAAACCTTATCTCTTGTTTTACTTTTTTGCCATATATCTTTATCATCATCAATCATACTACTTAACTTATTGTCTTGTTAATTTTTTATCTTCACCAACACTCTAGAATATTAATACTTTCTGTTTTGTTTATAGTGTAGTCCAGTGACTAGATCTGTTTGTCAATGTAAATATTAGGAGTATTTTTACGTTAGACTGATGAACAGTTTATTGAAAGCAATGGAATAATGCATTTGAGGAGAAAACTAAGTGAGAAGTTATGTCAGGTGGACAGAGGTGTAAGGAAGGTATAAAAAGTCATTTATATGAGTCATTAGTAAAGAAATTACAGAATTGGAAGGAGGACCTGGTCATGTGTTAGACTAGAAACATGATCCACAAAGTTCATGACCAATCTTCATTAAGGATCCAATGACAAGTGGTCAACACAGAGCATTTCTTTAAGAAAGATGAAGAATCAGAGGACAGAAGTGATGAAGCCAGATGATGGCCAGACCCTTAGCAGATGGGCGCCATGTTTGGTGGACCCTAGTTGTCCAGATACATAAAGCAGACAAGAGACCATTGCCTGCTTCCCTGTAGACAGTACTACCCTGTCTCTCAGAACATGCTATAGTTTTCATTGAGACATTATCCCAGTCTTTCATCTCAGTTAACTTCCTTCGTACTAGCCAGGATCCCTGATATTTCCCCCTGTTTTTTAAAGCATCTTTATTTTTATGTATTAATTTACATTGTCTGCACTGCATGACATGTGGGATCTTAGGTCCCCAACCAGGGATTGAACCTGTACCTCCTGAAATGGAAGGGAGGAATTCCAACCACTAGCACACCAAGAAAGTCCCTATAATATTTAATATACTATAACCTTATTTTTTCACCTCCAAAACATGCAATTACTTCAAATATTCTTCTGCATACCTATTAACAATACCGTAATGTGAACATTTGTATGAGGTATTACATTTATATTGCATGTCATCCGCTTGGGGAAATTTATTAGAATGTTCATCTGTTCATGCAGAACACTTGCTTTAACATCCTAGTTGATTTTTATTGCTCAAATAATTAAAAATCAACAGAGTGCCTAAGAATTGATGTCTTTAAACTGTTATCCTGGAGAAGACTCCTGAGAGTTTTTTGAGCAGGAAGATCAAACCAGTCAATCATAAAGGAAATCAACCCAAATACTCATTGGAAGGACTGGTGCAGAAACTGAAACTCCAGTATTTTGGTCATCTGATGCAAACAGCGGACTCATTGGAAAATTTCCTGATGCTGGAAAAAGTTGAGGACATAAGGAGAAGAGGGTGTCAGAGGATGAGATGGTTGGAAGGTATCATTGATATAATGGGCATGAACTTGGGCAAACTTCAGAAGACAGTGAAGGACAAAGAGGTCTGGCATGCTGTAGTCTATGGGCAACTGAACAACCACAACAAGAATTTTTAAATTAAATGACAAAACCCCACAAAACCTGCTCAGAAGATGACACCACCCACTTATCTTTATCTCTTGACAATCATCATCCATGTACTCCCAAGTGTAAAAATACTCACTTTTTTTCTTCCTTTCCTCTCTTCAGAAAACATTTATTTGCTTTTTCTTCTTAGAATATTGTCTTCCTTTTTAATTCCTAGCTAATAGTTTGATTTTCTTCATATATCAGTTAAATTATTGTTCCCTTGACTAACAGTTCTTTTGAATAAACAGATCTCAATCAAATGCTTAACACAGCTATAATTGTTCATTTTTGGAAAGATCATTTAATTAATGGTAGTTTTCCTATATAGATTATAAGCTAAGTGTTTTTTGTTTGTTTGTTTACTACTATATATCACAAAGAAGGCAATGGCACCCCACTCCAGTACTCTTGCCTGGACAATCACATGGACAGAAGAGCCTGGTGGGCTGCAGTCCATAGGATCGCTAAGAGTCAGACATGACTGAGCGACTGAGCGACTTCACTTTTCACTTTCATGAATTGGAGAAGGAAATGGAAATCCACTCCAGTGTTCTTGCCTGGAGCATCCCAGGGATGGGGGAGCCTGGTAGGCTGCCATCTATGGAGTCGCACAGTCGGGCATGACTGAAGCGACTTAGCAGCAGCAGCAGCAGCAGCAGCATTATATAACAAGTACCTAAAACTTAAAAATTATTAATGAATGTATGGATGACTTAAACCATTCCTCCATTCTAGTAGCTCTAGTAGCCCTATATTGGAGAAGGAAATGGCATCCAACTCCAGTGTTCTTGCCTGGAGAATCTCAGGGACAGGGGAACCTGGTGGGCTGCCGTCTATGGGGTCGCACAGAATTGGACATGACTGAAGCAGCTTAGCAGCAGCAGCAAGAGCCCTCTAGTTATATTCTCTAGGTAGACTTTTTAAATTATTGTTTTAATTGGAGAATAATTGCTTTACAATATTGTGATGGCTTTTGCCTTGCATCAACATGAACTCGCCATAGATGTACACGTGCCCCCTCTCTCCCTGAATTCTCTCTTACTTCCCTCCCAACTCCATCCTTCCAGGTTGGCACAGAGCTGGCTGTACCACTGGCTTTGGGAACCCTGCGTCATACTTCAAACTCTCACTGGCTTTCTGTTTTACATATGGTAATGTATATGTTTCAATTCTATTCTCTCAAATCATGCCACCCTCTCCTTCCCCCACTGTGTCCAAAAGTATATTCTTTATGTCTGTCTCCTTTGCTACCCTACAAATAAAATCATCTGTACCATGCTTCTAGGTTCCACAAATATGTGTTAATATATGATATTTGTCTTTCTCTTTCTGATTTACTTCACTCTAAAATAGTCTGGAGAGAGTTTGGAGAAAAGGGTACCTTCTTACATTGTTGGTGGGAGTGCAAACTGATACAGCTTCTATGGAGAACAGGATGGACATTCCTTTTAAAACTAGGAATAAAAATACTGTACAAACCAGCAGTCCCGCTGCTGTGCATATGCCCCCAAGGAAACCAGAACTGAAAGAGACACATGTATCCCAATGTTCATTGGAGCACTATTTACAATTGCTAAGATGTGGAATCAACATAGATGTCCATCGGCAGATTAATGGATAAAGAAGTTGTGGTACATATACACAATGGAATATTATTCAGCTATAAAAATGAACTCATATAAATCAGTTCTAATGAGGTGGTTGAATCCAAGTAGACTTTTGATTCTACCATCAAATCCATATTGAGTGCTCTCCCAGATGTGAACTGCATACTGGTGAACCAGAGGTTGTGGGAGAGGCTCCGTCCCCATATCTCCACTCGTCATGGCCCTGGATCTTGAACCCAAGCTCCAGACAGATCCATCCTTCAGAACCTAGGTGGATTAGCTAACCCCCAATCCCTGGGGTGGAGCTAGGGGACACTAAGGACTGTTGAAATCTGAGGGGTACTCTTCTACTTGGAAACCAGCAGAAGAAGGCAGCCCTCACAATCTCTGGATCTTCTTGGGGATTGTTTATTTCTTTGTCTTAAAGAATATCACATGCTAATAGCTGATCAGGTCTATGGCACCATCCTGTAAAATTTAGCATTTTGTCCGTTCCTACTTCTTTCCCCTTAAGTTAAAACTGGATGTTTTTCTTTAAGGTGGCTGAGGAAGCCCATGGTTCGTACCCTCACCGGTCTCCTTATCAAAGGGACAACCTGACTGCACCTTTTGGTTCTCTTCCCACCATGCTTTCTCATTTTTTACAGTGTAGGAATTTTTCAAATTTTAAAATTTTGTTTCAATTTTGATGAAAGAAAAATTTAAGTCACTTGTCCTGTCATATTTTACTGTAAGCATCCAAGAGAAAACAAGCCAAGAAACCTTCAATGCATTTCTTAGAAAGAGGTTCAACCAAGCATCTGATCACACTGCTCACAAGTTCTACCTTTCACAAACACCAGGACACAAACACAATTGCAGCCATGTTTTCTGTTACTGCAAAACACCAATGACTTATCCTCTATATCCGGTATGATTTCATTTTGTACAATAGCACTTTCCTCATTTCCATCTAGGACTTCATCAAAATGGCCTTCACCACTCATATCTCTACCAACATTCTGTTCATGACCACCTAGACTTTCTCTTTGAATATTAAGGCTTTTTCCACATCACTGCTCTTTTCCTTTGGGGCCTTCAATGGAATTGTTTTTAAAGTCATTTCACAAGGTAGACTCTTCTAACATACATCTCCAAACTCTTTCAGCCTCTGCCATTCCAAAGGTGCTTCATTTTTAGGACTGGTTACTGAAACAACATTGATTCGTGGTATTGATCTTCTTCATTGATTCTGGCTGATATAACAAAAAGACAGGTTGAGTAGTTTATAAATTCCAGAAATTTATCTCTCACAATTCTATGGGATAGACGTCCAAGACCAAGGTGGTTAGATTCTGGTGATGATCCTCTTCCAAGGTTCGGATTGCTGACTTCTCATTTTGTTTTCACATGTTTGAGGGGCAAGAGATCTCTCCCAGTCCTCTTATAAGGGCATCAATTTCATTCCTAAAGGCTCTGCCCTCATGATCTAATCACCCCCTAATACCATCACACTGGCACCTGAATTCCAACATGTGTCTTATAGGGGGACATAAATATTCACAAACCATAAAAGACAATGTTTGTCTTATATTTTATTGGATTTCTGGAATTTCCAATTAAATAGTGACCTTGTACTTCATATCCTATTCCAGGGATAGATGCCAGAATATCTTCAGAATATCTTTCTGTTCAGGATTCCCGGAGCAGATTCCTGATAAGATAGTCTTTGACCGTCCATTCTCTGTGGTGCCTGCTTGTCCTGGAGGAAGACACGCAACCTTACCACAGTGAGAGACCGGCTCCTGGTTATAAGATGGAAGTGCTGAGAGGTGGCGGCAGCAGCATGGCATGGAGCAGGGCCAGGCTCTGCTCAACAGGAACACAGAGTCCAAGGCCAGCACTTCAGCCTCTTTGGCTGAAGAACCTGCCATTCCTGAGGACTATATGTTTGCCCAACTTAAGGCCATTAAGGTAGAACATACAAGATGGGGGGAAACAGACTCTTGGAGGGCACAAGCAAAACCCCGTGTGCACCAGGAGCCAGGAGGAAGAAGCAGTGTCCACACAAGACACTGAGTTGGACTTGCCTGTAAGTATCCAGAAGCCTCTGGTGGATATTCAGGTAAGTATCCAGGAGTCTGTGGTGCAGGTCTCAGGCTGAACAATAGGGAGGGAACACAGCCCCATCCATCAACAGAAAATTAAATTGAAGTTTTACTGAAGATCAGAACAAGAACTAGTTTCCCCCACAGTCAGTCTCTCCCATCTAAAGGCTTCCATAAGCCTCTTATCCTATTCATCATTGAGCAGACAGAATGAAAAACACAGTCACAGGTACCTAACCAAACTGATCACACGGACCACGATCTTGTCTAACTTAACAAACATATGAGCCATGCTCTGTAGGGCCACTCAAAGCAGACAGGTCCTAGCAGAGAGTTCTGACAAAATGTTGTCCACTGGAGAAGCGAATGGCAAACTACTTCAGTATTCTTGCCTTGAGAACCCCATGAACAGTATGAAAAGGCAAAAATATATGACACTGGAAGATGAACTAACCAGGTAGGCAGGTGCCCAATATGCTACTGGAAGAGAGTGGAGAAACAACTTCAAAAAGAATGAAGAGTTGGAGCCAAAGTGAAAACAATGGTCAGTTGTTTTGTGTCTGGTGATGGAAGTAAAGCCAAATGCTGTAAAGAACAATATTGCATAGGAATCTGGAATCTTAGGGCCATTAATAAAGGTAAATGGTAAGTGGTCAAGCAGGAGATGGCAAGACTGAACATAGACATTTTATGAATCAGTGAACTAAAATGGACCGGAATGGGTGAATCTAATTCCGATGGCCATTGTATCTACTAGAGTGGGCAATAATCCCTTAGAATAAATGGAGTAGTCCACCTAGTCAACAAAAGAGTCTAAAATGCATTACTTGGGTGCAATCTCAAAATGACACAATGATCTCTGTTCATCTCCAAGGCAAAAAATTCAATATCATAGCAATCCAAGTCTATAACCCAAACACTAATGCCAAAGAAGCTGAAGGTGAATGGTTCTAGGATGACCACAAGACCTTCCAGCACTAACACCACAAAAAGGACTTTTTCAAGAGATACCTGGAATAACAGGCGAGTTTGACCTTGGAGTAAAGAATGAAACTGGGCCAAGGCTCACACTTTTGCCAAGATAATGCACTGGTTAAAACAAACACCCTCATCTAAGAACACGAGAAGACTCTATACATGGACATCAATAGGTGCTCAATAAAAATAAATAAGCTTGATTATATTCTTTGCAGCTGAAGATGGAGAAGCTCTATGCAGTCATCCAAAACAAGACTGGAAGCTGACTGTGGCTCAGATCCTGAATCTTTACTGTAAAATTTGGACTTAAGTTAAAGAAAGTAAGGAAAACCATTAGATCATTCAGATATGACTTAAATCAATTTCCTTATGATTTTATAGTACAAGTGACAAGTAGATTCAAGGGATGAGATCTGATAGACAGAGTGCCTGAACAACTATGGATGGAGGCTTGTGACACAGAGCAGGAGGCAGTGATCAACACCATCCTCAAGAAAAAGAAAAGCAAAAAGGCAAAATGGGGGTCAAAGGAGGGCTTACAAACAGCTGAAAAAGAAAAAAAGAGGCTAAAAAGGAAAGCTATACCCTAAAATTCCAAAGAATAGCAAGGAGAGATATGAAACCCTTTTCTTGGTGATCAATGCAAAGAAATAGAGGAAAACAATAAAATAGGAAAGGCTAGAGATCACATCAAGAAAATTAGAGGTACCAAGGGAACATTCCATGCAAATATGGGCTCAAGAAAGGACAGAAATGGTAGGGATCTAACAGAAGCAGAAGATATTAAGAAGAGGTGGCAAGAATAAACAGAAGAACTATACAAAAAAGCTCTTCATGACCCAGATAATCACGATGGTATGATCACACACCTAGATCCAGACGTCCTGGAATGTGAAGTCAAGTGGGCCTTAGAAAGCATCACTATGAACAAAGCTAATGGAGGTGATGGAATTCCAGTTGAGCTATTTCAAATTCTAAAAGACGATACTGTGAAAGTGCTGTACTCAATATGTCAGCAAATTTGGAAAACTCAGCAGTGGTCACAAGACTGGAAAATATCAACTTTCATTCCAATTTCAAAGAAAGGCAATGCCAAAGAATGCTCAAACTACCACACAATGTCTCTCATCTCACACACTAATAAAGTAGTGCTTAATATTTTCCAAATCAGGCTTCAACAATATATGAACCAAGAATTTCTATTATGTTCAAGCTGGATTTAGAAGATGCAGAGGAACCAGATATCAAATTGCCAACATACATTGATTCATTGAAAAAGCCAGAGAGTTCCAAAAAACATCTACTTCTGTCTTATTGGCTAGGCTAAAGACTTTGACTGTGTGGATCACAACAAACTGTGGAAAACTCTTCAAGAGATGGAAATACCAGACCACCTAACCTGCCTCCTGAGAAATCTATATGCAGGTCAAGAAGCAACAGTTAGAAACGGACATGGAACGATGGACTGGCTCCAAATTGGGAAAGGAGTACACCAAGGATGTATATTGTCACACCCAGCTTATATACAGAATACATTATATGAAACACCAGGCTGTTTGAAGCACCACCTGGAATCAAAATTGCCAGGAGAAATATCAATGACCTCAGATATGCAGATGACACCAACTTTACAGCAGAAAGAAAAGAGGAACTGAAGAGTCTCTTGATCAAAATGGAAGAGGAGAGTGAAAACAAAAAACAACATTAAAACTCAACATTCAAAAAACCAAAATTATGGCATCCAGTCCCATCACTTCATGGCAAATAGATGGGGAAACAATGGAAACAGTGACAGATTTTACTTTCTTGGGCTCCAAAATCACTGCAGTTAGTGACTCCAGCCATGAAATTGAAAGACATTTGCTCCTTGGGAGTAAACCTATGACAAACTTAGACAGCATATTAAAAAGCTGAGACATTACTTTGCTGACAAAGTTTCATCTAGTCAAATTTATGTTTTTTCCAGTAGTCATGTATGGATATCCGATTTGAACTATAAAGAAAGATAAGTGCCAAAGAACCGATGCTTTTGAACTGTCGTGTTGGAGAAGACTCTTGAGCTTACCTTAAACTGCACAGTGATTAAAGCAGGCAATCCAAAAGGAAATCTGTCCTGAATATTCGTTAGATGGACTGATGCTGAAGATTAATCTCCAATACTTTGATCAACCTAATCAGAGAACTGACTCTTTGCAGAAGACCCCTATACTGAGAAAGATTTAAGGCACAGAAAAGGGAACACCAGAAGGTGAGATGGTTGGATGGCATCACCGACTCAATGGACATGAATTTGAGCATGCTCTGGAAGTTGATGATGGATGGGGAAGCCTGGTGTTCTACAGTGCATGGGATCACAAAGAGTCACACATGACTGAGCGACTGAACTACCTCAGTAAAGGGTCAACATGCAGCTGCTCCTGCACATGTGCCCAACTCCTTTTCTGCTAACACAGGCACCTCAAGCCTTCTTGCATTTATCTTCCCTTAAACACAACTTAAATAAAAAAAATATCAAGACCTCAATAGTCCTGGAGTGAAAAGAACTGACTCCTTTTTCCTCATCACTGGAGCAATTTCCCCCAAATTTACTTTCTCTGAAAATTTTCTCCCTCAATGTTTTTTTATATGTAGGTTGATATTTAGTCAAAAGCCTCAAGAATAATAATTTAGGAGACCCCTTTGTAAGGCTTCCACTGGGGATGGAGCACCTCATTTGTAAACACAGGAGAACTTGCTAACCCTTGCTTTGTGAAAAGTCCTTTAGGATCTCTGTCAACAGAGATTGAAAAATAACAAATTTGTATTTTGCAGAGTGGAAAATAGCAAATTTCATTTAATGGTCTCTTCAACACACAAGCACCTTCACACACATATACATAGATACAACCATTTAGAAGAAACACAAAGTTTTATCCTTCTGGTTTTAATTTTTAGTACAGCATGAGAGTGTACTTTTTTTTTTTTAATCTAGTCTTGGGAAGACTTCTGTATATATTCAGATTTTTCTCAATCTGAAAATGGCATTTTTCCCATAATTTTAGATTTGAAATATCTTAAAATCTTTTAAGTGAGTTTGGAGTAGGTATGGAAGCAAAAGAGTATATGTGAGAAGAAATTTGTGGATGTGTTTTTGTTTAAAAGAAATAGCTTATAGAGAAGAAGTATCTTCCATCACTCCTAAAATTTTGAATAGCTCCAAATTCAATATTTTATTTTAAGGTATACTATCAGAGGAATAATAAATATTGGATCTGTGTTTGAAAATGCAATAAGAACTTATAGAAAGAGTTATATATTTTTTTTAATTAAGAGGAAAATGACAACTACAACTATTTGCCTACTCGCCTGAAAGCATACTTTAAATGATTAACTTCATTAAGCAATGTTATTCTTAGAAAGTTTTAAGATGATAAAAATGTTTAAATTTTGATCATAGAATGTTTCCACTGTCACCTCCATTAGGTGAGTTTATTAGTATGCAATGAAAAAAAAAGTTTTAAATAAAAACTAAACAGAAAATAAGTTCTATCCTTTTTGCTTGCTTTATTTGCCTTTGCTTTCACATTTGTTCCATGAATATTGCCTGTTCTTTCAGGGTAGAATACTTGAAACAAACTCATGATCAGATATCAAAATCAATTTATCCACTCCATTTTAACTCAATCAGTGTACCCTTCTCTAACTGTAAAAATGAAACAAAATTCTACTAGAACTGAATATTCATCATTCTTCCACATCTATACTGGGTCACTCATTGTTTAAACAACATGATTAAGGAGAACCTGGAGGTACCATGATACTGCCAGACAAACATTACATTGGGGATGGAGGTTTGCTTCTCAGAAAGGAACAGTCAGAAAACAAGACTACAGTTACAGACACATGGAGAAAATTGGATGTCAACGTCATTTTTTATTCACTGGCAGTTTAATTATTTAATGATAATGCATAGGCTGCTACTTTGAACTGGAAATAACCTCAATTTCCCATTTCTCCCTTTCGTGTTTGAAGACAGAGCATCCTCTCCTCTTGAATTTTAGCCATATACACACCCATTCATCGGAAACCACATTTTCAGAGTTTCTTGCAGCAGATACAGCTGTGCAGCCATATGTCAACATTTGATGATCAGAATATGAACAAAGGTACTATGTGCACCTTCTCAATAGTGTGTTTATAATAATGACACCATTTCCATTTCCTCAACACTCTTTTTTCATCATTGCGGCCAGAACACAAGTGTGCTTCAACACCCACTTCATATGAGCATAACCCCAGGAAATGGAGCTGTAAAAAAGAGGATTATGTTTCTGGTAAACGCCTTTATTGTGTGAGTAAAATAAACTTCTATGTTATATGAGCTGTTGTTAAGGAGAGAGGAACTTTTTTTACATCTTAGCTATATCATATATAATAAAATGGCATTTATAATTCATTAGAAAAAAAATTTTTTCAATATCTTGCTCACTAAGGTATAAAGTTGGTTTTCTTTTTCCTGGAGTTTGAAATAAAATGGGCTCGATAATATGATCTCAGTCTGTGGGAAGTCTCAACCTTCTCCTCAGGATTTTATGAACCTCTGTGGTCCGTTTAGTCAAGGCTATGGTTTTTCCCGTGGTCATGTATGGATGTGAGAGTTGGACTGTGAAGAAGGCAGAGAGAAGAATTGATGCTTTCGAAATGTGGTGTTTCATAAGACTCTTGAGAGTCCCTTGACTGCAAAGAGATCCAACCAGTCCATTCTGAAGGAGATCAGCCCTGGGATTTCTTTGGAAGGAATGATGCTAAAGCTGAAACTCCAGTACTTTGGCCACCTCATGCAAAGAGTTGACTCATTGGAAAAGACTCTGAAGCTGGGAGGGACTAGGGACAGGAGGAGAAGGGGACAACAGAGGAGAACGCTGGATGGCATCACTGACTTGGTAGACGTGAGTCTGAGTGAACTCAGGAGTTGGTGATGGACAGGGAGGCCTGGTGTGCTGTGATTCATGGGGTCGCAAAGAGTCGGACATGACTGAGCAACTGAACTGAACTGAACAGAACTGTGCCATTTGAAACAGTCATCTAATCACAAGGCAGCAAGGACTTTTCTCCATGCTCTCTGTTTTTAATTTTATTTTTTTATAGAGATTCTTTAGAGATCCCCCCCTTTCTTTTTTTTCAATCGTGGTCCATGGGTTGCAAGATCTCAGTTCCTCAACTAGGGATTGAACCCAGGCCAAAGCAGTGAAAGCCTGAAATCCAATGGTTGTGCTACTAGGGAACTCCCACCATTCACTTTATTCTAAGGGCACTCTTTGTTCACTGTACAAAGTTCTTCTCTCATGCTTCACCTCCACAGCCCCTGTGAAAGTTGTGTAAGTCCCAGTGTTCAAGCAGGTAGCCTGTGATATCAGCTTCTGTGTGTAAAACTAGATCAACTAGTAGCTGTAAGGCTTACTGCCATTGCCTTAATTTAATTTTCAAAAATGTTAACAAAAGTACCATTTCTTATTAGATGATTGCCAGCTAAAGTATAATAATAAATTTTCTGAATCATTTAGCAAAGCACCTCAGATAAATTAATCTTTATCAACTATCATCTATTATCTATTCATCTGTCTATAGCATTCATCTTTCTCTCTCTTGCAGTACTTTTCAATGAGAAAAAGGCTGATTTGAATCTTCTTTAAATATATCATCAGGAAATTCAGTCATATACCCATGAGGGTGCTAAAAGTAAAATTCATATATTTCTCTCAAGTTTTCAATTCATGTTTCTCTTCAACTATGTCAAAACTGTGTCAGGATGAGAAAGATATATATGTTTTGCCACAAAGCAGATAAAAGAATCAAGCGTCCAGGGCAGAAATAAATAGGTAAATGAAAAGTATGCTTAATGGAACACATATAACTAAAGACATAGTTTTCAAAATTTCTGTTGTCTTTTAATTTTTATTTATTTCACAAATTTCCTAATTCACTAAATGTGTTTTGAGATCAGCCATTTTCAAAGCCAAATTCACCTATGAATATGCTTTGGTAGAATGAATTATTTTGTGTGCAGAGGAGAGTATACTTTTAATTCTAATGATTATCCTGATATAACATTGAGTGATATTGCCTAAGCATAAGACAAGTAAATTTCTTTCTCATGTTTCATAAAATTTGTGAACTTTTCTTCCCTGCTGGCTCAGATGGTAAGGAATATGTCTACAATGTGGGAGATCTGGGTTTATCCCTGGGACAGGAAGATCCCCTAGAGAAGGGAATGACAATCCACTCAAGTATTCTTCCCTGGAGAATTCCATGGACAGAGGAGCTTGGTGGGCTACAGTCCATGGAGTCCCAAAGAGTCAGATATGACTGATCGACTAACACTTCACTTTCACTCCCTGAAATATGCTAGGATATTATAGGCGATTTATCACCATTATATGTGTAAAGTGTATGTACGTATTCCATCCAAGTTCACTGACAGTCCCATCTGGCTTAAAATAAGAATTAAGCTTTTCTAATTGTGTAGATACACCCATGCCAGGATCCAAGAACAGTGAACACCTGTTGAATGACCAGGGTGAGGAGCTGACAGCCTCTCATGTGAAGTCACGTGAGTTAGGATCCTAAAGAGCAGGAGACAGGCATAGACTTTTGTGCGGGCACAGTTAGCCTCTGACCTTGACCCCAGCCTGTGTCACTTTCCACCCCTTGCACCGTCAAGCTTCCTGAGGCACAACATACATATGCACATATAGCAGGAGCACTCGCACTTTTTATCATTGATGAGAGTGTGATGCTAAATGTATGGATTCATTGCAGCTCACACTCCACACACCTCTACTGATATGCATGTGTGCAGTAAACAGAATACACGACCATGAAACAAATTTCTCGAGTTTTAGGTAAAAGGATGCTCTAAGGAAGCTCTAGGTCAAGTGCCTAATTGGGCACAGCTGTAAAACAGTTTTGGAAAATCCAGAGAACCCAGAATTATTTTGAATTAGAAGAAGAAATCAATGAACCTTTATTTAAGCTATGTGGATATTGTGTTTAAGGTGGTCCCATCAAGTCAACACTATTTATCTAGAAGCATCAACAACTTATGGATACTTGACAAATGTTTATTGACTAGCTATGGTGTGAGATGACATTTTTGGTCATATATTCAAGTTTGTGTCATTTCCTTTAAAGCAGCAAGACAAAAATATGGAAATGCACCTTGAGGATATATCACTATTTCTTTTTAACATTGTTAGTTAGAGCTGAAAATATTTTAGTAAATTAAAATTTTAAATTATTTTGAAACTTCAGGAAAGTAATTATTAATGTCTAAAAATTATTGTTATTTCACCTAAGCAATATGGTAGAGAACTAATTTCAACCAGTGCTTTTAGATGTCATGTGCTAAAACAATAAATATTATAAATAAAAATTATAGAATACACAAAACTGTGTAAAAAAGATCTTCAAAACCCAGTTAATCATGATGGTGTGATCACTCACCTAGAGCCAGACATCCTGGAATGTGAAGTCAGGTGGGCCTTAGGAAGCATCACTACAAACAAAGCTAATGGAGGTGATGGAATTCCAGTTGAGCTATTCAAATCATAAAAGATGATGTGGTGAAAGTGCTGCACTCAATATGCCAGCAAATTTGGAAAATTTGCTGGAAGAGGTCCACAGGACTGGAGGAGGCCAGTTTTAATTCCAATCCCAAAGAAAGGCAATGCCAAAGAATGCTCAGACTACCATATAATTGCACTATTTCACATGCTAGTAACTTAATGTTCAAAATTCTCCAAGCCAGGCTTCAGCAGTACATGAACCGGGAACTTCCAGATGTTCAACCTGGTTTTAAAAAAGGCAGAAGAACCAGGTATCAAGTTGCCAAATCCGCTGGATCATTGAAAAAGCAAGAGTTCTAGAAAAAACATCTATTTCTGCTTTATTGACTATGCCAAAGCATTTGACTGTGTGGAAAAAATAAACTGTAGAAAACTATTCAGTTCAGTTGCTCAGTCGTGTCCGACTTTTTGTGAGCCCATGAATTGCAGCATGCCTGGCCTCCCTGTCCATCACCAACTCCTGGAGTTCACACAGTCTCACATCCATCGAGTCAGTGATTCCGTCCAGCCATCTCATCCTCTGTTATCCCCTTCTCCTCCTGTCCCCAA
>SJYV01001694.1:0-11557 GCA_006410875.1 Neotragus pygmaeus
CCCTGAGGTCTCCGGAAAAGCCAGGCTCCAAGCCAGTTTCCAGGGGCCTCTGGGGATTACTTGTCAGTCGGTTCTGGCTCCTACTTCCTCGTCTGTCACCTGAGAATCCGTCGCCGCTGCAGACGTGGACCGTGGGATTCCTCTGGAGGCTCCCCATGGGAATCAGGTCTCGTTTTGAGTTGAGACGTGCACCTCCGCTTTCCTCCCCAGCTGAAGCTACAGGGTCAGGCGTCCCGTCGATGTGACACNGTTCTGGCTCCTACTTCCTCGTCTGTCACCTGAGAATCCGTCGCCGCTGCAGACGTGGACCGTGGGATTCCTCTGGAGGCTCCCCATGGGAATCAGGTCTCGTTTTGAGTTGAGACGTGCACCTCCGCTTTCCTCCCCAGCTGAAGCTACAGGGTCAGGCGTCCCGTCGATGTGACACAGAGGTGAATGGGCTGCCCCTCGAGGCTTTCACACAGGGTTAAAACACGTGCCAGCGAGGTGTGATCCAGCCTTCGGGGTGAATGTCTGGGCGGCTCAGGGCCACTGGGGTCCCTTGGAGTGGACAGTGAAAGCTGGAGGGCTCGTGGAACTGATGGCACGACCCCCGAGTTCCCCTGGACACATCTGTGGAGAGCACCTCCTCTTGAGATGTGACGGGAGGGTCGGTAGCCCACCCCTGAAGAAGCAGGGAAAGGAAGCCTGATTTCATGCGGAACAGGGGCACACGGGGTACCTATTAATGTGTGGGGGGACCCTTGATGTTCCTCGAGTGGAGACGTCTATTTCGGGCGATTCTGGTGTAAATGCAAGCGTGTGAAGGACCCGGTCGAATGTCCTGTGGGATGAGGGTGACTTCCCGTGAGGTGCCGAAGAGGACAAGGGCCTCATCCCGCCTGGAGGGGAGATCCTCCCGGTTTTTCGAGAGTTGCAGCATGTCCCTCTCGAGTTAGGATGGATACCCCAGGGACCCGCCCCTGAGGCCTCCGGAAAGACCAGGCTCCAAGCCAGTGGCCAGGGGCCTCTGGGGATTCCTTGGCCGTCGGTTCTGGCACCTCCATCCTCGTTTGTCACCTGAGGATTCCTCGCCGCTGCAGACGTGAACTGTGGGTTTCCTCTGGAGGCTCCCCAGGGGAGTCAGATCTCGTCTTGAGTGGAAATGTGCTCCTCCGGTTTCCTCCCGAGGTGAAGCTGCAGGGTCAGGCGTCCCGTCAAGGAGACACAGGCGTCAATCAGCTGCCCCTCGAGGTTTTCCAACAGGGTAGAAACACGTGCCACCGAGATATGAGTCAGACTTCGGGGTGACTGTCTGGGCGGCTCAGGGCCACCGGGTCCCTTGGAGTGGACAAAGACAGCTGGGGGGCTCGTGGAACAGGTGGCGTGAACCCCGAATTCTGCTGGACACTCCTGTGGAGAGCACCTCCTCTTGAGATGTGACGGGACGATCTGCAGCTGACCCCTGAAGAAGCAGGGAATGAAAGCCTGATTTCACGCAAAGCAGGGGCACACGGGGTCCCACTTGAAGTGTGGGTGGCCCCTCGATGTTCCTCTCGAGTGGAGACGTGTATGTTCGGCGATTCTGGAGTGACTGAAAGCGTGTGAAGGACCCTGTCGAGGGTCGTGAGGGATGGGGGGTGACATCCCGTGAGGTGCTGCAGAGGACAAGGGCCTCATCCCGCCTGGAGGGGAGATCCTCCTGCTTTTTCTCGAGTTGCGCCAGGTCCCTATCGAGTTATGACGTGGACCCCAGGGACCCGCCCCTGAGGCCTCCGGAAAGGCCAGGCTCCAAACAAGTTGCCTGGGGCCTCTGGGGATTCATTGGCCATCGATTCCTGCTCCTACTTCCTCGTCTGGCACCTGAGGATTCCTCGCCGCTGCAGACGTGGACCATGGGGTACCTCTGGAGGCTCCCAGGGGAGTCAGGTCTCCTCATGAGTGGAGATGTGCACCTTCGCTTTCCTCCCGTGCTGTAGCTGCAGGGTCAGGCGTCCCGTCGTGGTGACACAGGGGTCAATGGGCTGCCCCTCGAGGCTTTCCCACAGGGTTGAAATACGTGCCACCGAGGTGTGAGCCAGCCTTCGGGGTGACTGTCTGGGCGGCTCAGAGCCATCACCAGTGTCCCTTGGAGTGGACAGAGACAGCTGGGGGGAACGTGGAAAAGGTAGAGCGACCTCCGAGTTCTGTTGGAATCTCCTGTGTAGCGCACCTCCTCTTGAAATGCAACGGGACTGTTGGCAGCCCACCCCTGAAGAAGCAGGGAAAGGAAGCCTGATTTTGTGAGGAGCAGGGGCACACGGGGTCCCTCTCGAGGTGTGGGTTGCCCCACGATGTTCCTCTCGAGTGGAGACGTGTATGTCGGGCGATACTGGAGTGACTGCAAGCGTGTGAAGGAACCCGTCGAGGGTCGTGAAGGATGGGGGTGACTTCCCGTGAGGTGCCGCAGAGGATAAAGGCCTCATCCCGCCTCGAGAGTTGATCCTATCAGTTTTTATCGAGTTGCGGCAGGTCCCTCTCGAGTTACGAAGTGGACATCAGGGACCTGCCACTAAGACCTCCGGAAAGGCCATGCTCCAAGCCAGTTGTCAGGGGCTTCTGGGGATTCCTTTGGCCGTCGGTTCCGGCTCCTACGTCCTAGTCTGGCACCTGAGGATTCATCGCCGCTGCAGACGTGGACCGTGGGGTTCCACTGGAGGCTCCCCAGGGGAGTCAGGGCTCCTCTTGAGTGGAGACGTGCACCTCCACTTTCCTCCTGAGCTGAAGCTGCAGGGTCAGGCTTCCCGTCGAGGTGACACAAGGGTCAATGGGTTGACCCTCGAGGCTTTCCCACAGGGTTGAAACACGTGGTACCGAGTTGTGAGCCAGCCTTCGGGGTGACTGTCTGGGCGGTTCAGGGATATCACCGGAGTCCGTTGGAATGGACAGAGATAGCTGGGGGTCTCATGGAATAGGTGGCATGTCCCCTGAGTCCCGTTGGACACTCCTGTGGAGAGCACCTCCTCTTGAGATGCAATGGGACGGTCGGCAGCCCACCCCTGAAGAAGCAGGGAAAGGAAGCATGATTTCGTGCAGAGCAGGGGCACACGGGGTCCCTCTAGAGGTGTGGGGGGCCCCTCGATGATCCTCTTGAGTGGAGACGTGTATGTTGGGTGATTCTGGAGTGACTGCAAGCGTGTGAAGGACCCTGTCGAGGGTCGTGAGGGATGGGGGTGACTTCCCGTGAGGTACTGCAGAGGACAAATCCTCATCCCCCTGGAGGGGAGGTCCTCCCAGATTTTCTCGAGTTGCCGCAGGTCCCTCTCGAGTTACGACGTGGACCCCAGGGACCCACCCCTGAGGCCTCCGCAATGGCCAGGCTCCAAGCCAGTTGACAGGGGCCTCTGGGGATTCTTTGGCCGTCGGTTCCGGCTCCTACGTCCTCTTCTGTCACTTGAGGATTCCTCCCCGCTCGAGACGTGGATCGTGGGGTTCCTCTGGAGGCTCCCCATGGGAGTCAGGTCTCGTCTTGAGTTGAGACGTGCACCTCCGCTTTCCTCCCGACCTGACGCGGCAGGGTCAGGCGTCCCTTAGAGGTGACACAGGGGTGAATGGGCTGCCCCACGAGGCTTTCCCACAGGGTTGAAACACGTGCCACCGAGGTGTGAGCCACCCTTCGGTGTGACTGTCTGGGCTCAGAGTCACCGGGGTCCCTTGGAATGAACAGAGAGAGCTGGTGGTCTCGGGGAACAGGTGGCATGACCCCCGAGTTCCGCTGGACACTCCTGTGGAGAGCACCTCCTCTTGAGATGCGACGGGACGGTCGGCAGCCCACCCCTGAAGAAGCAGGGAAAGGAAGCCTGATTTCCTGCAGAGCAGGGGCACACGGGGTCCCTCTGGAGGTGTGGGGGGCCCCTCGATGTTCCTCTCGAGTGGAGACGTGTATTTCAGGCGATTCTGGAGTGACTGCAAGCGTGTGAAGGACCCCGTGGAGGGTCGTGAGGAATGGGGGTGACTTCCTGTGAGGTGCCGCAGAGGACAAGGGCCTCATCCCGCCTGGAGTGGAGATACTCCTGGTTTTTCTCGAGTTGCGACAGATCCCTCTCGAGTTACCACGTGGACCCGAGGGACCCGCCCCTGAGGCCTCCAAAAAGGCCAGGCTCCAAGCCAGTTGTCAGGGGCCTCTGGGGATTCCTTGCCCGTCGGTTGTGGCTCCTACGTCCTCGTCTGGAACCGAAGGATTCCTCGCCGCTGCAGACGTGGACCGTGGGGTTCCTCTGGAGGCTCCCCAGGGGAGTCAGTTCTCGTCTTGAGTGGAAACGAGCACCTCCGCTTTTCTCCCGAGCTGTAGCTGCAGGTTCACTAGTCCCGTCGAGGTGACACAGAGTTCAATGGGCTGCCCCTCAAGGGTTTTCCACAGGGTTGAAACACGTGCAATCGAGGTGTGAGCCAGCCTTCTGGGTGAATGTCTGGGCGGCTCAGGGCCAACGGGGCCCCTTGGAGTGGACAGAGACAGCTGGGGGACTCGTGGGACAGGTGGCATGACCCCCGAGTTCCGCTGGATCCTCCTGTGGAGATCACCTCCTCTTGAGATGCGACGGGACAGTCGGCAGCCCACCCCTGAAGAATCAGGGAAAGGAAGCCTGATTTCGTGCGGAGCAGGGGCACACGGTGTCCCTCTCGAGGAGTGGGGGGCCCCTCAATGTTCCTCTCGAGTGGAGACATGTATGTTGGGCGATTCTGGAGTGACTGCAAGCGTGTGAAGGAACCCTTCAACTGTCGTAAGGGATGGGGGTGACTTCCCGTGAGGTGCCAAGAGGACAAGGTCCTCATCCCTCCTGGAGGGGAGATCCTCCCGGTTTTCCTCGAGTTGTGGCAGGTCCCTCTCGAGTTACGAGGTGGATCCCAGGGAACCTCCCCTGAGGCCTCCGGAAAGGCCAGGCTCCAAGCCAGTTGCCAGGGGCCTCTGGGGATTCCTTGGCCATAGGTACCGGCTTCTATGTTCTCGTCTGTGACCTGAGGATACCTCGCTGCTGCAGACGTGGACCGTGATGTCACTCCGAAGCCTCCCCAGGGGAGTCAGGTCTGCTCTTGAGTGTAGACGTGCACCTCCGCTTTCCTCCCGAGCTGTAGCTGCAGGGTCAGGCGTCCCATCGAGGTGACACAGAGGTCAATGGGCTGACCCTGGAGGCTTTCCGACAGGGTTGAAACACGTGCCACCGAGGTGTGAGCCAGCTTTCCTGGTGACTGTCTGGGCTGCACAGGGCCACCGGGGTCCCTTGGAGTGGTCAGAGACAGCTGCGGGTCTCGTGGAACAGGGGTTGCGACCCCCGGAGATTCGCTGGACACTCCTGTGGAGAGCACTTCCTCTTGAGATGTGATGGGACGTTTGGCAGCCCACCCCTGAAGAAGCAGGGAAAGGAAGCATGATTTCGTGCAGAGCAGGGGCACACGGGGTCCCTCTAGAGGTGTGGGGGGCCCCTCGATGATCCTCTTGAGTGGAGACGTGTATGTTGGGTGATTCTGGAGTGACTGCAAGCGTGTGAAGGACCCTGTCGAGGGTCGTGAGGGATGGGGGTGACTTCCCGTGAGGTACTGCAGAGGACAAATCCTCATGCCCCTGGAGGGGAGGTCCTCCCAGATTTTCTCGAGTTGCCGCAGGTCCCTCTCGAGTTACGACGTGGACCCCAGGGACCCACCCCTGAGGCCTCCGCAATGGCCAGGCTCCAAGCTGTCTCTTATACACATCTTCCGGTTTCCTCCCGAGGTGAAGCTGCAGGGTCAGGCGTCCCGTCAAGGAGACACAGGCGTCAATCAGCTGCCCCTCGAGGTTTTCCAACAGGGTAGAAACACGTGCCACCGAGATATGAGTCAGACTTCGGGGTGACTGTCTGGGCGGCTCAGGGCCACCGGGTCCCTTGGAGTGGACAAAGACAGCTGGGGGGCTCGTGGAACAGGTGGCGTGAACCCCGAATTCCGCTGGACACTCCTGTGGAGAGCACCTCCTCTTGAGATGTGACGGGACGATCTGCAGCTGACCCCTGAAGAAGCAGGGAATGAAAGCCTGATTTCACGCAAAGCAGGGGCACACGGGGTCCCACTTGAAGTGTGGGTGGCCCCTCGATGTTCCTCTCGAGTGGAGACGTGTATGTTCGGCGATTCTGGAGTGACTGAAAGCGTGTGAAGGACCCTGTCGAGGGTCGTGAGGGATGGGGGGTGACATCCCGTGAGGTGCTGCAGAGGACAAGGGCCTCATCCCGCCTGGAGGGGAGATCCTCCTGCTTTTTCTCGAGTTGCGCCAGGTCCCTATCGAGTTATGACGTGGACCCCAGGGACCCGCCCCTGAGGCCTCCGGAAAGGCCAGGCTCCAAACAAGTTGCCTGGGGCCTCTGGGGATTCATTGGCCATCGATTCCTGCTCCTACTTCCTCGTCTGGCACCTGAGGATTCCTCGCCGCTGCAGACGTGGACCATGGGGTACCTCTGGAGGCTCCCAGGGGAGTCAGGTCTCCTCATGAGTGGAGATGTGCACCTTCGCTTTCCTCCCGTGCTGTAGCTGCAGGGTCAGGCGTCCCGTCGTGGTGACACAGGGGTCAATGGGCTGCCCCTCGAGGCTTTCCCACAGGGTTGAAATACGTGCCACCGAGGTGTGAGCCAGCCTTCGGGGTGACTGTCTGGGCGGCTCAGAGCCATCACCAGTGTCCCTTGGAGTGGACAGAGACAGCTGGGGGGAACGTGGAAAAGGTAGAGCGACCTCCGAGTTCTGTTGGAATCTCCTGTGTAGCGCACCTCCTCTTGAAATGCAACGGGACTGTTGGCAGCCCACCCCTGAAGAAGCAGGGAAAGGAAGCCTGATTTTGTGAGGAGCAGGGGCACACGGGGTCCCTCTCGAGGTGTGGGTTGCCCCACGATGTTCCTCTCGAGTGGAGACGTGTATGTCGGGCGATACTGGAGTGACTGCAAGCGTGTGAAGGAACCCGTCGAGGGTCGTGAAGGATGGGGGTGACTTCCCGTGAGGTGCCGCAGAGGATAAAGGCCTCATCCCGCCTCGAGAGTTGATCCTATCAGTTTTTATCGAGTTGCGGCAGGTCCCTCTCGAGTTACGAAGTGGACATCAGGGACCTGCCACTAAGACCTCCGGAAAGGCCATGCTCCAAGCCAGTTGTCAGGGGCTTCTGGGGATTCCTTTGGCCGTCGGTTCCGGCTCCTACGTCCTAGTCTGGCACCTGAGGATTCATCGCCGCTGCAGACGTGGACCGTGGGGTTCCACTGGAGGCTCCCCAGGGGAGTCAGGGCTCCTCTTGAGTGGAGACGTGCACCTCCACTTTCCTCCTGAGCTGAAGCTGCAGGGTCAGGCTTCCCGTCGAGGTGACACAAGGGTCAATGGGTTGACCCTCGAGGCTTTCCCACAGGGTTGAAACACGTACCACCGAGGTGTGATACAGTCTTCGGGGTGACTGTCTGGGCGGCTCAGGGCCATCACCGGTGTCGCTTGGAGTGGACAGAGACAGCTGGGGGGCTCTTGGAACAGGTGGCCCGACCCCCGAGTTCCGCTGGACTCTTCGGTGGAGAGCACCTCCTCTTGAGATGTGACGGGATGGTCGGCAGCCCACCCCTGAAGAAGCAGGGAAAGGAAGCCTGATTTCGTGCGGAGCAGGGGCACACGGAATCCCTCTCGAGGTGTGGGGGCCCCCCAAAGTTCCTCTCGAGTGGAGACGTGTATGTCAGGTGATTCTGGAGTGATTGCGAGCGTGTAAAGGACCCCGTCGAGGGTCGTGAGGGATGGGGGTGACTTCCCGTGAAGTGCCGCAGAGGACAAGGGCCTCATCCCGCCTGGAGGGGAGATCCTCCCGGTTTTTCTCGAGTTGCGGCATGTCCCTCTCGAGTTAGGATGTGGACCTCAGGGACCCGCCCCTGAGGCCTCCGGAAAGACCAGGCTCCAAGCCAATTGCCAGGGGCCTCTGGGGATTCCTCGTCCGTCGGTTCCGGCTCCTATGTCCTCGTCTGGCACCTAAGGATTCCTCACCGCTGCAGACGTGGACCGTGGGGTACCTCTGGAGGCTCCCCAGGGGAGTCAGGTCTCCTCTTGAGTGGAGATGTGCACCTCTGATTTCCTCCCGAGCTGTAGCTGCAGGGTCAGGCGTCCCATCGAGGTGACACAGGGTTCAATGGGCTGCCCCTCGAGGGTTTTCCACAGGGTTGAAACACGTGCAATCGAGGTGTGAGCCAGCCTTCTGGGTGAATGTCTGGGCGGCTCAGGGCCAACGGGGTCCCTTGGAGTGGACAGAGACAGCTGGGGGACTCGTGGGACAGGTGGCATGACCCCCGAGTTCCGCTGGATCCTCCTGTGGAGATCACCTCCTCTTGAGATGCGACGGGACAGTCGGCAGCCCACCCCTGAAGAATCAGGGAAAGGAAGCCTGATTTCATGCGGAGCAGGTTCACACGGTGTCCCTCCCGAGGAGTGGGGGGCCCCTCAATGTTCCTCTCGAGTGGAGACATGTATGTTGGGCGATTCTGGAGTGACTGCAAGCGTGTGAAGGAACCCTTCGACTGTCGTAAGGGATGGGGGTGACTTCCCGTGAGGTGCCAAAGAGGACAAGGTCCTCATCCCTCCTGGAGGGGAGATCCTCCCGGTTTTTCTCGAGTTGCGGCAGGTCCCTCTCGAGTTACGACGTGGATCCCAGGGAACCTCCCCTGAGGCCTCCGGAAAGGCCAGGCTCCCAGCCAGTTGCCAGGGGCCTCTGGGGATTCCTTGGCCATAGGTACCAGCTTCTATGTTCTCGTCTGTGACCTGAGGATACCTCGCTGCTGCAGACGTGGACCGTGATGTCACTCCGAAGCCTCCCCAGGGGAGTCAGGTCTGCTCTTGAGTGTAGACGTGCACCTCCGCTTTCCTCCCGAGCTGTAGCTGCAGGGTCAGGCGTCCCATCGAGGTGACACAGAGGTCAATGGGCTGACCCTGGAGGCTTTCCGACAGGATTGAAACACGTGCCACCGAGGTGTGAGCCAGCTTTCTTGGTGACTGTCTGGGCTGCACAGGGCCACCGGGGTCCCTTGGAGTGGTCAGAGACAGCTGCGGGTCTCGTGGAACAGGGGTTGCGACCCCCGGAGATTCGCTGGACACTCCTGTGGAGAGCACTTCCTCTTGAGATGCGATGGGACGTTCGGCAGCCCACCCCTGAAGAAGCAGGTAAAGGAAGCATGATTTTGTGCAGAGCAGGGGCACACGGGGTCCCTCTAGAGGTGTGGGGGGCCCCTCGATGATCCTCTTGAGTGGAGACGTGTATGTTGGGTGATTCTGGAGTGACTGCAAGCGTGTGAAAGACCCTGTCGAGGGTCGTGAGGGATGGGGGTGACTTCCCGTGAGGTACCGCAGAGGACAAGTCCTCATCCCCCTGGAGGGGAGGTCCTCCCGGATTTTCTCGAGTTGCCGCAGGTCCCTCTCGAGGAGTCCCACCCCTGAGGCCTCCGCAATGGCCAGGCTCCAAGCCAGTTGACAGGGGCCTCTGGGGATTCTTTGGCCGTTGGTTCCGGCTCGTACGTCCTCTTCTGTCACCTGAGGATTCCTCCCCGCTCGAGACGTGGATCGTGGGCTTCCTCTGGAGGCTCCCCATGGGAGTCAGGTCTCGTCTTGAGTTGAGACGTGCACCTCCGCTTTCCTCCCGACCTGACGCGGCAGGGTCAGGCGTCCCTTAGAGGTGACACAGGGGTGAATGGGCTGCCCCACGAGGCTTTCCCACAGGGTTGAAACACGTGCCACCGAGGTGTGAGCCACCCTTCGGTGTGACTGTCTGGGCTCAGAGTCACCGGGGTCCCTTGGAATGAACAGAGAGAGCTGGTGGTCTCGGGGAACAGGTGGCATGACCCCCGAGTTCCGCTGGACACTCCTGTGGAGAGCACCTCCTCTTGAGATGCGACGGGACGGTCGGCAGCCCACCCCTGAAGAAGCAGGGAAAGGAAGCCTGATTTCCTGCAGAGCAGGGGCACACGGGGTCCCTCTGGAGGTGTGGGGGGCCCCTCGATGTTCCTCTCGAGTGGAGACGTGTATTTCAGGCGATTCTGGAGTGACTGCAAGCGTGTGAAGGACCCCGTGGAGGGTCGTGAGGAATGGGGGTGACTTCCTGTGAGGTGCCGCAGAGGACAAGGGCCTCATCCCGCCTGGAGTGGAGATACTCCTGGTTTTTCTCGAGTTGCGACAGATCCCTCTCGAGTTACCACGTGGACCCGAGGGACCCGCCCCTGAGGCCTCCAAAAAGGCCAGGCTCCAAGCCAGTTGTCAGGGGCCTCTGGGGATTCCTTGCCCGTCGGTTGTGGCTCCTACG
This sequence comes from Neotragus pygmaeus, assembly GCA_006410875.1. NCBI lineage: Eukaryota > Metazoa > Chordata > Mammalia > Artiodactyla > Bovidae > Neotragus > Neotragus pygmaeus. The sequence goes on from SJYV01001694.1 coordinate 10,283, forward strand.
TCCTCGTCTGGAACCGAAGGATTCCTCGCCGCTGCAGACGTGGACCGTGGGGTTCCTCTGGAGGCTCCCCAGGGGAGTCAGTTCTCGTCTTGAGTGGAAACGAGCACCTCCGCTTTTCTCCCGAGCTGTAGCTGCAGGTTCACTAGTCCCGTCGAGGTGACACAGAGGTCAATGGGCTGCCCCTTGAGGCATTCCTACCGGGTTGAAACACGTGCCACTGAGGTGTGAGCCAGCCTTAGGGGTGACTGTCTGGGGGGATCAGGGCCACCACCTGGGTCCCTTGGAGTGGACAGAGACAGCTGGGAGGCTCGTGGAACAGGTCGCCTGACCCCCGAGTTCTGCTGGACACCCCTGTCTAGAGCACCTTCTCTTGAGATGCGACAGAACGTTCGGCAACCCATCCCTGAAGAAGCAGGGAAAGGAAGCCTGATTTCATGCAGACCAGGGGCACACGGGGTCCCTCCCGAGGTGTGGGGTCCCCTCGATGTTCCTTTCGAGTGGAGACGTGTATGATGGGCGAATCTGGAGTGACTGAAAGCATGTGAAGGAACCCATTAAGGGTCGTGAGGGATGGGGGTGACTTCACGTCAGGTGCCGCAGAGGAAAAGGGCCTCATCGCGCCTGGAGGGCACATCCTCCCGGTTTTTCTCAAATTGCGGCAGGTCCCTCTCGAGTTATGACGTGGACCCCAGGGACCCGCCCCTGAGGCCTCCGGAAAGGCNTTTCGAGTGGAGACGTGTATGTCTGGCGATTCTGGAGTGACTGCAAGCGTGTGAAGGAACCCGTCGATGATCGCGAGGGATGGGGGTGACTTCCCGTGAGGTGCCGCCGAAGACAAGGGCCTCATCCCGCCTGGAGGGCAGATTTTGTCGAGTTGCAGCAAGTCCCTCTCGAGTTACGACGTGGACCCCAAGGAACCGACCATGAGGCCTCCGGAAAGGCCAGGCTCCAAGCCAGTTGCCAGGGGTCTCTGGGGATTCCTTGGCCGTCGTTTCCGGCTCCTACGTCCTAGTCTGGCACCTCGGGATTCCTCGCAGCTGCAGAGGTGGACTGTGGGGTTCTTCTGGAGGCGCCCCAGGGGAGTCAGGTCTCCTCTTGAGTGGAGAAGTGCACCTCCAATTTCCTCCCGAACTGTACCTGCAGGGTCAGGCGTCCCGTCGAGGTGACACAGGGGTAAATGTGCTGCCCCTCGAGGCTTTCCCACAGGGTTGAATCACGTACCACCGAGGTGTGATACAGTCTTCGGGGTGACTGTCTGGGCGGCTCAGGGCCATC
>SJYV01001700.1:0-17159 GCA_006410875.1 Neotragus pygmaeus
ATGCTCCAACCAAAAGACTTGGACTGGCTGAATGAATACAAAAAGAAGACTCATATATATGCTGTATACAAGAGACTCAGTTTAGACTGAGGGACACATTCAGATTGAAAGTGAGGGGATGAAAGAGGTATTCCATGCAAATGGAAATCAAAACAAAACTGGAGTAGTAATACTCATATCAGACAAAATAGACTTTAAAAGACTGTTATAAAAGACAAAGGAAGACACTACATAACGATCAAGGGATCAATCCAAGAAAAAAGATGTAACAATTATAAATATATATGCACCCAACATAGGAGCACCTCAACATATAAGGCAAATACTAACCTCCATTAAGGGAGAAACTGACAATAACACAATAGTGGGGAAGTTTAACACCCCACTTTCATTCAATAGATAGATTACCCAGACAGAAAATAAGGAAACACAGGATTTAAATGACATATTAGGCCAGATCAATTAATTGATATAAGTATAATATCAGTATTATGTATAATATACTGTATATTATATATAATTTATATATAAGTATAATATAATGATATAATTAAATATCAGTTAACTGATATTTGTACAGCATTCCATCTAAAAGCAAAAGAATATACATTCTTTTTAAGTACACATGGAACATTCTCCAGGATTGATTACGTGCTGGGGCACAAAGTAAACCTCAGTAAATTCAAGAAAATGGAAACCATATCAAGCATCTTTTCTGAACACAGTGCCATGAGATTAGAAATCAACTGCAAGAGGGACTTCCCTGGTGGTCCAGGAGTTAAGAATCTGCCTTGCAATACAGGGGACATAGGTTTGATCCTTGGACCAGAAACTAAGATTCCACATTCCAAGAGCAACTAAGCCCATGTGCCACAACTAAAGAGTCCATATGCCACAACGAAAGATGTTGTATGATACAATGAAGATTTGGCATGCCACACATCTAAGACCCAACACATCCAACTAAGTAAATAAATTTTTAAAAAGAATTCAACTACAAGAAAGCAACTGTAAAAAGCACAAACACATGAGGTTAAATAATACGCTTTTTAACAAACAATGGGTCACTGAAGAAATCAAAGAGAAAATCAAGAAATACTTAGAGACAAATGGAAACAGAAATACAATGATCCAAAACCTATGGGACATAGCAAAACACATTCTAAGAGGAAAGTTTATAGCAAAACAGTCTTACCTCAGGAAATGAGAAAAATCTCAAATAAACAATATAACCTTACACCTAAAGCAACTAGAAAAAGGACAAACAAAACTCAAAGTTAGTAGAAGGAAAGAAATCAAAGATCAGGACAGAAATAAATGAAATAGCGACAAAGAGAACAACAGAAAAGATCGATGGAACTAGAAGCTAGTTCTTTGAAAAGAAACAAATGTATAATCAGATTCATCAACAATAGAAGGGAGAGGGCTCAAATCAATAAAATTAGAAATGAAAAGGAAGAAGTTATAATGGATACCACAGAAATACAAAGGATTATAAGAGACTACAACAAGCAACTATACACCAATGAAATGAACAACCAAGAAGAAATGTACACGTTCTTAGAAAAGTACAATCTCCTAAGACTGAACCAGGAAGAAACAGAAAATATGAACAGGCCAGTCACAAATACTGAAACTGAAACAGTGGTTTAAGGACTCCCAACAAACAAAAGTCCACAACCAGGTGACTTCATAGCCAAAGTCTATTAAACATTTAGAGAAGGGTTAACATCTATCCTTTTAAAACTCTTCCAAAAATTTACAGAGTAAGGAACACTCCCAAACTTATTCTGTGTGGCTATCACCACCCTGATACCAAAATCAGACAAAGATATCACAAAGAAAAGTACAGCCCAATACCACTGATAGACACAGATGTTAAAATCCTCAACAAAAACTTGCAAACCAAATCCAACAGTACATTAAAAGGACCATACACCATAATCAAATGGGATTTATCTCAGGGATGCAAGGATTTTTCAGTATCTGCAAATTACTCAGTGGTATACACATTAACAAACTAAAGAATAAAAAACAACTGATCATCTCAATAAATGCAGGAAAAGCTTTGTACAAAATTCAACACCCATTTATGATAAACTCTCCAGAAAGCTTGCATAGAGTAAACCTACCTCAACATAATAAAGGCCATATATGACAACCCACAGCTAACATAATACTTAATGGTGAAAAGCTGAAAACATTTTCTCTAAGATTAGGAACAAGACAAGGATGTCCCCTCTCACCACTTTTATTCAACATGGTTTTGGAAGTCCTAGTCATGCCAATTGTAGAAAAAAAAGAAATAAAAGGAATCCAGACTGGAAAAGAACTAAAATTGTCTGCAAACAATATGATAGCATACACAGAAAAATCCTACCAGAAAACTGAGAGCTCATTTGGTAAAGTTGCAAGATACAAAATTAACACACAGAAATCTGTTCCATTTCTATACACTAACAACAAAAGATCAGAAAGGGAAATTTAAAAAACAATTCCACTGACCATCACATCAAAAAGGATAAAATATCTAGGAATAAACCTACCTAAGCAGATACTGACCTGAACTCTGAAAACTATAAGACACTGATGAAAGAAAGATAACACAGATGGAAAAATATACATGCTCTTGGATTAGAAGACTCAATATTGTCAAAATGATTATATTACCTAAGGCAGTATACAGATTCAGTGCAATCTCTACCAAACTACCAATGGCATTTTTCACAAAACTAGACAGAAAAATCTTAAAATTTGCATGGAAACACCAAGGACTCTGAATAGGCAAAGCAATCCTGAGAAAGAAAAAAAAAAAAAAACCTACAGCACTGATGATAAAACTTCTAGGTTAATGATGAAAAGTTTCTCCATAGTGAGGGACACCCAGAGAGGTACACGGAGTTACATGGAGAAGAGAAGAGGGAGGAAGGAGATAGAGGTTACCAGGGGGAAAAGGAGGGGATTCAAAATGGGAGAGAGCAAGCTAGCCAGTAATCACTTCCCTAAGTGTTCTCCACAGTCTGGATCCCTCAGAAATGTTCAAGAAGTTACACAGAGAAGAGAAGAGGGAGGAAGGAGACAGAGGTGGCCAGGAGGATAAAGGGGGAATCAAAAGGAGAGAGACAGATCCAGCTAGTAATCAGTTCCCTCGGTGTTCTCCACAGCCCAGAACACACAAAGAGATCCACCGAGTTGGGTAGAGAAGAAAATAGAGAGGGGGGAGATAGAGGCGACCTGTTGGAAAAAAAAAGGAGAGTCAAAAGGGGGAGAGAGCAATCAGGCCAGTGATCTCACTCTCAAGTAAAAATGGGTACTGAAGATTGGGTTCTTAAAGGTACAAAGTTGATAATAAATACCAAAAATCAAAGATTAAAAATCTAGAGTAGAGGTTAGATTCTCAAAATTACAGTATTTTAAAAAAGTCACAAAAATTATAAAATAAATATATATGAAGTTTGCTTTTAAAATAGGATCTTTCTCCTTTTTTGCAAGGTAATAGTAGGTTACAAAACATGAAAAGTAAAGGAGTTATAGGGACTTAAAAAATAAAATTAAATTTAAAAATTTTTAATTTAAAAAATGATAATAGTAAAAATATATCTAAGACTTTTCTAGAGCTGTTGCAGTGTGGAGTCAGTTCATTTTCAGATAGTTCCTTGGTCCAGCTTGTACTTCTCAAGGTCTATAGGCCCCTTCCCATGTAGTCGGTGCTAACTACAGGGTTTCAGTCTATTGTACCTGTCACTTCCAAAGCAGTTCCCTGTGTTTATTTTAGCTTCTTCTGTTTGCTGGTCTCTTCAGTGTTTAATTTCCGCCCTGACACAAGGGGTGCAGTGGTGGTCACTTTTGGTTTTTTTTTTAGGCTCGCTTATTCAGTCGTGCTTTGGGAAGGGAGGAACACTGCAAACAAATATCACTGGCGTGTGCTCACAGTGATTCAGCCACACTGGGTTTGCCCCCACTCACAGTGTGTGTGCTTTCCCAGTCTACACTGCTCAGACTCTAGGTTGCTCTGCTGGGAACTGTCTGATGCGGGCCCGGGTTTGCATGCACTTCCCAGGTCTAAGCTACTCAGGTTCAGGTTCTTGGGTACTGCACAAAGGCACAGACTTGATTGGGCCTGCGTTTTGCACCTGTCCCAGGTCTGAGCAGCTCAGGTGACCAGGTGCTTGGCACATGTAGTCGCCCCCANGGGTTTGCATGCACTTCCCAGGTCTAAGCTACTCAGGTTCAGGTTCTTGGGTACTGCACAAAGGCACAGACTTGATTGGGCCTGCGTTTTGCACCTGTCCCAGGTCTGAGCAGCTCAGGTGACCAGGTGCTTGGCACATGTAGTCGCCCCCAGTTGAAGGCTGTGGCTTATCCCTTCCCCCATCCCAGCCACATTAACAAATTGAAAAATAAAAACCATATGATTTGTCCCAGCACATTAACAAATTGAAAAGTAATTTGTCCCAGCACATTAACAAACTGAAAAATTAAAACCATATGATTATCTCAATAGATGCAGAGAAAGCCTTTGACAAAATTCAACATTCGTTTATGATAAAAACCCTCCAGAAAGCAGGAATAGAAGGAACATACCTCAACATAATAAAAGCTATATATGACAAACCCTCAGCAATTATCCCCAATGGTGAAAAATTGAAAGCATTTCTCCTAAAGTCAGGAACAAGACAAGGGTGCCCACTCTCACCACTACTGTTCNCATCACGGACTCGATGGACATGAGTCTGAGTGAACTCCGGGAGATGGTGATGAACAGAGAGGCCTGGCGAGCTACGATTCATGGGGTCGCAAAGAGTCAGATACAACTGAGTGACTGAACTGAACTACTATACTTAAAACAGATAATCAACAAGGACCTATTGTATATATTCCTATAGGGAATTCTGCTCAATATTCTGTAATAACCTAAATGGGAAAAGTATTTGAAAAAGAATAAATGCATGTATATGTATAACTGAATCACTTTGCTACACTCTTAAAACGAATACAACATTGTTAATCAGCTACACTCCAATATAAAAATTGATTAAAAAAAATTCAACATAATAAAAGCATGTTTTTCCAAAAAAAAAAGCATAGCAAATGCTGCCTCACTGTGGGACAAGATGATGGGTCTAACCGCTGAACAAAGTTCCCAGACTCTGTATGACTTCAGAGCCTCTGCCTCTTTGGCGCTAGGGGCCCAGTCCTGACCTTTAAGGAAGGAATTTAACCAATAATGCCCCCCAGTGCCATACAACCCCATCACAAGAGCCTGTGTTTCCATATAGACTTGGGCCCAAGTGAAAAGGGCAAATCCAGTGACCGAGTACAACTTCTTTCTCAGCCAGCAACACTCTGAGTTTTGTCAGGATGCAACGAACCTACTCTTGCATGTTGGGCCCCTGGACACATTGAGGGACCAGATATTGCACCTGCACAGGAAGAAGGCTCTGATATGGGGGGATAGAAAGGCAGATGTGCACATCTGCCACCAACTCCTCAAGTCCAGGGATATGCCTGAGGGAGCCAGTAAAGACAAATAAATTTTACAGGTGAGCAGCCCTGCTTTTGTTGTGAGTGTTACTGTAAAAATGACTGCAGGCTGTAATAGATTCCATAACGAGAATTCCATTTGTTAACCAGTCAGGTGTTATACAAAAAAGTGTCCCCATGGCTACCTGGCAATTGAATGTCTTGACCTTCAGTTCCACTTCACTAGAGCAAGTCACACCATGTTGATTTGATGTATGAACACACAAGGAGGAACTAGATGAAATATGAAAATATTCAAGACAAACAACATTTTACAAAGCTAAATAAACTAGATGGAGATCTCACTCTTCAGTGAATTCTCCACCTTGGCTCATTTTAATTATCGTTCTTTTTCTCACTTGTTTTTAGAAAACTAGCTTCTGAGGCTTTTGAGAATAAACACTTTTCCAGATAAACAATGGAAAACACGGAAAGACAAAGATTCTCTGGCTAACCAGAAACCCAGTTCTCCTTGTTCTGAGGAGAGAACATATATGTGGAAATCATGGACATTTCAGCTGCATTTGTCAACCATCCTTTAGACTGCCTCTGAACCTACAGACAAAACACCAGCAACAGAGAGTGAGGTGCCAGAAGGCAAGACTTGAGGGGAGTTTGATAAACATGGTGTCTTATTTCCACTAAAGATTTCCTAACCCCAGAAAACTAAACCTGTGCAGCAACCTTCTCACAGCATCTATAACCCTGGGTGTTTGAAAGATGAATAGAAAACCTCTGGGGTTTTAAGAGTCTTCACCCTGGGCAATTCAAAGCTCTGCCCTTCACCATTCTTCTCCACGAGCCAGAACTCCTGAGGCATAGTGAGGGAGCTTTCAATAACACACACAGTTCACGTGTCAAATTCACAGGGGTTAGGGGTGCCTACCCTCCATGCAGTCAAAAACCCATCTGTAACTCATAATTGGCCTTCTGTATATGCTGTTCCCCTGCATACATGGATTCTACCAGTCATGGATCATGTGGTATTGTAGTATTTTCTACTGAAGAAAATCATGTATAAGTGGACCTGTGCAGTTCAAACACATGTTTTTCAGGGGTCAAATGGACAGTGAGGAGTAGTGGCATAGGTATGAGGACAGGAGAAGAGGAAAAGTAGTCACACAGCAAGTAAATGGAGGAAGCCAACTTCCAGGGTTGGCTCTTTTCCTCTAGGTCTTCTCACCTGGGATTTTGCTTGCGTGCTGTTGAAACCAGCAGACCTAAGACAGAGTGTGAAGTGGAAGGTGCTGGTGGACACTTTAATAAGCAGTTTCCAACAGATCCTCGGGGCTTCCCTAGTGGTTCAGCAGGAAAAGAATTCACCTGCAGTGCAGGAGATAAGGGTTCAATCCCTGGGTCGGGAAGATCCCCTGGAGATGGAAATGGCAACTTTCTTCAGTATTCTTGCCTGCAGAATCCCATGGACAGAGGAGCCTGGCGAGATACAGTCCATGGAGTCACAAAATAGTTGGACATGACTTAGGGACTGAATAACCACAACAAAGGGATCCTTGGAGCTCAGGGAGCAACTTCAGATCTCTCAGGGCTGCCACCCTGCTGGTTCTCACACCATTATCTGATGAAGTGTGTTCACTAGGTGGCAGATGACTACCTCAAGACTCTGGGTTATGTGTCCATTAAATCAGATTGCTAATCAGGAGGTTTTAATGTTGAGTATGAATCTTTGAGCAATAACTGTTTTCAAGTTTTTGTACTAAATACCACAAAATGAATTCCTAAACAAAAGAACATCTGTCACAGAAGCAGCTATAGTCAACATTCGACAGCTGGGCCAATTCCTGGTCCCTACCAAGCATAGAGAAGCTTTCTTGGACACACACAGCACAACTGCCTTCTCCTGCTGAGTCATGCACAGATGATAATACAGGGTGAGCCAGACTTGCCACAAGAAGGTCTTTTTTTACATACCCCAACCACATATAGCATAGAAGGCAATGGCACCCCACTCCNATAGAGAAGCTTTCTTGGACACACACAGCACAACTGCCTTCTCCTGCTGAGTCATGCACAGATGATAATACAGGGTGAGCCAGACTTGCCACAAGAAGGTCTTTTTTTACATACCCCAACCACATATAGCATAGAAGGCAATGGCACCCCACTCCAGTACTCTTGCCTGGAAAATCCCATGGACAGAGGAGCTTGGTAGGCTGCAGACCATGGGGTCGCTAAGAGTCGGAAACGACTGAGCAACTTCACTTTTACTTTTCACTTTCATGCATTAGAGAAGGAAATGGCAACCCACTCCAGTGTTCTTGCCTGGAGAATCCCAGGGACGGCAGAGCCTGGTGGGCTGCCGTCTATGGGGTCACACAGAGTCAGACATGACTGAAGCGACTTAGCAGCAGCAGCAACCACATATAGAACTCTTAGGCACACCAAACATTTCTCTTTCTGTCATAGTCACACTGTCTACACTTTAGGCAGAGATAACCTGAAACAAAATAAGGTCTTCCCCAAATGGGGAAGCCTAGAACTAGCTGGAATCTCTTCCCAAAGTCTTTTTACTGAACTTTGGAGTTAATTACTCTCAGAATCAGTATCCATTTGAATCTACTCTGGGAAGATGAGAGACTACAGACACCAGAGTCTGGTAGCAAGTAAGAGGCTGAAATCTAAATTCAGCATGAGTCTGGGATTCTAAATAAGAATTATACCTATCCTATAGTTGACATTTGTGATGTGCCTAGCAGTAAGAACTTGCTTTATCTCATTTTATTGTCAGTTATAACCACCCTAGGAGGCTGTGGTTGTCATCCTCAACTCACAGACCAGAAACCTTAGGCCCAAAGAGGAAAATGGCATGCCCAAGATCACAGAGCTAGTATGTGATAGGATCTGGATTCCAATCTGCTGTCTCAATCACTAAGTGCCTCCCAGCAATTAAAAAATTATACACACACTCTTTGTGAAAGGATGCATTAAGTGAAAATAGATACAAGGGCAGAGTGAGTTTCCTAAGCTAGATGTCACGCCTCTGTTAACTGATGGACACTGTTGGCCACACTTCTTCCACGTGAAGGTCCACAGGCTTAACTTGATCTCTGACCTTGCAACATCACCAAGGGCTTTCCCAGGATAGTTGGCACTCTCTTGGTGCTTTGCCTGGGGCTCCTAATGCAAGATCCAAGCCTGAAACACAGGATTTATATAACGAGTATCTTGATCACCACATGAAGTCCATAATAAGGCTGAAATAGGGCATCGCTTTTTTATTTCAAACTGAACAATTGTGAGTTTAGGAATATGAGAATCTACCTGGTTCATAGCCTGCCAACAATGGTAATAGAAAACAAGCAGGCCTGTGAAGCACAAAGCCCTCAATCACAGCCAGAAATTCCCATCAAGTTACGAATCTCAGAACGAAATAGGGAAGCTGAATCCTGCCCTTAACTTGCTTGAAATTCAACAAATACCTATTTCCGGAGGGAGATTGGAGAGATATTCCCTCTCAAAGGGTCAGGGCAGTTTCCTAGGTGGGGCGTTTGATCAGCTGAGGCCCAGCTATCATCCCATATTTCTAGCATTTTTCCACCCTCTCTCCACACACACCAATTCCCAGTAGTCTGTGCCCTTGGACAGCCCTTCGAGCACAGGAACCAGCAGAAACTCAGAGCCGAGGACCACGAAGGAGGCAGCAAAGCAGCTACACACTGTGATTCTCCCCAGGGACCGGAAGCTGTGAAGGCGATTCATCCCAGCACTGAGCACATGCTGAGGTTGGAGCCGCAGCCCTGAGGGCCCTGGGCCGGCACTCACACAGGCCACCAGCCAGCAAGGCAGCTTGTCAAGTAAACAGACACTGACAGCCCAGTGTGACCAGATGGTGATACAGGGGCCTTCCCTGGTGATTCAGTGTTTAAGAATTCACTTTCCAATGCAGGGGATGTGGGTTCAATCCCTGATCAGGGAACTAAGATCCCACATGCCGCAGGGTATCTAAATGCAAATGATGCAACTACTGAACTGTTTGCCCGCAACAAAAGACCCCATGAGCCACAGCTAAGACCTGATGCAGCCAAAAAAAATCAAAAAAAAAAAAAAAAAAGAACTGTGACACAGGACGTGCAGGGTCCTCTGGAAGGACAGGTGGTCACCATTCCTGGCAGAGGGTGTACGTCATGGCAGAATCAGGGAAAGCTCCCTGGAGGAACCTCTAAGTTGAGGCTTGAAAATGAAAGGTTACCTTGGCAAAGCAGAGAAGCTTGGGTAGGGGGGGAGGGCAGGGGACTGTGTCCCTAAACAAAGGACCAATATGGTCAAAGAACTGAAAGCTGCTGCAGCTGGCTTACAGCATGTGCTCCCTGCAAGCTCCTGCAGGATGAGGAGTGGGGCAGGGAGACAACCCAGGGCCTGTGCAGGGGAGGCAGGTCCACCATGGCTCAGCAGCCCAAACCCAGCCTCCTCTGAACACACTTTCCTTGTGATGCTCCAGGGATCCTGACATGCCTTGAGCCAGCCTGTGTGGCCATACATTTCATAAGGGGGTCACCACCACGATGAGAATAGCAGGCCTTGTTATTTGGGGGTTGAGGGTGAGTTAGAGGTGATGTCAGCCTTATCACAGTGGACCAAGGTAAATTCAAGGAGCCAGAGAGTAAAAGCTTATCAGGGGCTAGGGGAGAGAGATGTGGAGAGTTACTACATATTAGATACAGAGTTTCTGTTCAGGCTGATGAAAAAGTGCTGGAAATGGATAATGCTGATGGAAAAGTGCTGGAAATAAAAGTGAATGTACAACATTATGAATGTATATAATGTCACTAAGTTTTATACATAAAAAAAAGATTAAAATGGGAAGTTTTAGGTTACGTAATTTTAGCACCGTTTTTTTAATTGGCCAAAGCAGGAGATCACTTAAATTGCCAGTTCTTCCTAGCCCCAGGGAATAATCAACAGTCTAGACATTAACCAGATATATAAAGGTCAAGTCTAGTATCTGACATATAGCAGATGCCAATACACGATGGTTACTATTCTATTATTACTGAATCCACTTGGCTTCTCTTGCAGTCACCTAAGGATAAATGTATTTGGTATATTACAATTAAGTATTAATTAACAACCACTGTAGAATTCCTATTATCAAGTTTAAGATCAGCTTCTCCTTCCATTGCTTCCTCCCATCTCCCGCAATACACTGTTTACCATTTCAATTATTTTAGTTCCAACCACTGTGATCACTGTACTTAAAATTCAATCAGGCTTCTAATTTTAAGCATCTTTTTTGCATATAGCGCCAACAATTGACAAGCGTCCTGAATTTAACATCTGTTCCCAGCAGTAAATGGTTTTAAATTTGAGAAGTGAAAACACATATAAGGCAATTACGAGCAGTTTTTGCACTCTGATTCATGGCTGGCATCAGCAACTTCCTCCACGACAGCCATGGTCCTGAGAGATGGGGCCACAGCCTGTAGCATCCACAGCGCAGATGCTGAACAAACCACCTGGACACCCTGTCGCTGCCAAGATGCCTTTTGACTAACAACAAAGGAAAAACCTACTGTGCACCAGGAAACCTGCTGGATAATTGTCTAGGCTCTTTCTCGTGTAATCTGAATTTGCCCAGAACCTGGAATAAAGACAGGATCTCTTGCACTCAGACAGCTCCCTCTGGGAGTCTCATTGACGCCCACAGCCAAGAAAGCACAGAAGGTGGCCCCTCATCCTGCCTTAGTGTCTCCCTGATGGTGTTAATGTCTGTGTCAAGGCTCTGTCTGCTGTTCAGAGGATGGCAGGGCAGGAGGAATCTAGCCAGAAACTGTCCCACTGGGCTCACAGACTCGGATATGAGTTTATGGAAAGAGGGGAGGCAAATACAACCAAAGATGCTTTTCATTCCAACTTGGGAGGTGACACACCAGCTAAGACAAGTGAGAGATCATTAAGTGTATGAAAAGAAAGCAGCCATTTCTTTGGCCTCAAACAAATGTTAATTATACATAAATTGGTAAACTGTGAAGGTAAATACATATAAATGCTAGAAATATACTTTATCATTAAGAATGTCTAGATTTTTCAATTCAGAATTTTAATATTCCCACTAGGCCTAGAACTACATATAAGACAATTACAAGCAGTTCTTGCACTATGATTCATGGCTGGCATCATGTGGCAACTTCCTCCACAACAGCCACAGTCCTGAGATGAGATTCTCCAGGCCAGAAGACTGGAGTGGGTAGCTGTTCCCTTCTCCAGGGGATCTTCCCAGTCCAGTCCTCCCCCATTGCAGGTAGATTCTTTACCAAATGAGCCATCAGAGAAGCCCACGAATCCTGGAGTGGGAAGCCTATCCCTGCTCCAGCGGACCTTCCCTCCCCAGGTATCAAACTGGGGTCTCCTGCATTGCAGGCGGATTCTTTACCAGCTGAGCTACTAGGGAAGCCACTAGAACTACAGCTCCATAATTTTAAAATTCCATATCATCAGCCTCTGTTCAAAAGTCTGAAACCTGGCTTTCCATGAAGGATGCCACTTCCTCAGTCCCTCGGGGATGGGAAGTGGAGACTTCTCTCTTTCTGCTGTCACTCCAATACTTCCCTACCTTCAATAGCTGCCTCCTTGCATCACCCCATGATTGGCAACTCCTTCATCTAACACTTGGGCACCTGGCACCTGTCTTCTTTACCTCTGCTCCTTCCCCCTTCTTGGGTGGCCAGCATCTGTGTGGATAACCCATCCCGCACCCTGACCTCCACTTCCTAGACCATCTTGTTCTAGGGCCTTCCTCGTCCACTCCATCTCAGCCACCCAGAGTCACACCTTGGACCTTATCTACCAACAGTACTCTCCTGTTACCATCATTCATTCAAATGTTACAACTGATCACACCCTCTTCTTCCCAACATGTTTGTTAGCCTCCTACCTCTCTGGACATTCTGCAACCAGCCTTGGACATCTGATCCACTATCCCTTCTTTGCCCAATCCAGCAGTGCAGTGCAGGCACATGAATAGAAAGACCAATTCAACAGGTTTGTCTTTTTCCGTGTGTAAATCTGAATGCTTTTACTTGTAACTATAATGCTGACTTATATCTGGGGTGTTGTGCACATGGTTTTTTAAAACCACCTTACAAAATTATATCAACCTATAGACAGGTGGTCAGGAAGGCCTCTACTACATTTGAACACAAATCTGAAAGGAAGAGAAGGAGCCACATGGCTTTCTGGGAAGAACATTCCAAGCAGCACAAACAGTAAACCCAAAGGACTAGAGGCAGCAGCACGCTTGCCAAGTTCAAAGAACAGCAAGGGGACCAGCACAGCAAGAGCAGAGCAAACCAGGGGAGAGTGGTGGGAGGGGTAACCTAAGAAATGGACCTCGATGGCAGCAGGAGGCAAACTGCAGACAGCCTCCAAGGCCAGGGATGGACTATGGCTTTTACTCCAATGGGGGCATTTTGATCGNAAAAAAAAAAAAAAAGAACTGTGACACAGGACGTGCAGGGTCCTCTGGAAGGACAGGTGGTCACCATTCCTGGCAGAGGGTGTACGTCATGGCAGAATCAGGGAAAGCTCCCTGGAGGAACCTCTAAGTTGAGGCTTGAAAATGAAAGGTTACCTTGGCAAAGCAGAGAAGCTTGGGTAGGGGGGGAGGGCAGGGGACTGTGTCCCTAAACAAAGGACCAATATGGTCAAAGAACTGAAAGCTGCTGCAGCTGGCTTACAGCATGTGCTCCCTGCAAGCTCCTGCAGGATGAGGAGTGGGGCAGGGAGACAACCCAGGGCCTGTGCAGGGGAGGCAGGTCCACCATGGCTCAGCAGCCCAAACCCAGCCTCCTCTGAACACACTTTCCTTGTGATGCTCCAGGGATCCTGACATGCCTTGAGCCAGCCTGTGTGGCCATACATTTCATAAGGGGGTCACCACCACGATGAGAATAGCAGGCCTTGTTATTTGGGGGTTGAGGGTGAGTTAGAGGTGATGTCAGCCTTATCACAGTGGACCAAGGTAAATTCAAGGAGCCAGAGAGTAAAAGCTTATCAGGGGCTAGGGGAGAGAGATGTGGAGAGTTACTACATATTAGATACAGAGTTTCTGTTCAGGCTGATGAAAAAGTGCTGGAAATGGATAATGCTGATGGAAAAGTGCTGGAAATAAAAGTGAATGTACAACATTATGAATGTATATAATGTCACTAAGTTTTATACATAAAAAAAAGATTAAAATGGGAAGTTTTAGGTTACGTAATTTTAGCACCGTTTTTTTAATTGGCCAAAGCAGGAGATCACTTAAATTGCCAGTTCTTCCTAGCCCCAGGGAATAATCAACAGTCTAGACATTAACCAGATATATAAAGGTCAAGTCTAGTATCTGACATATAGCAGATGCCAATACACGATGGTTACTATTCTATTATTACTGAATCCACTTGGCTTCTCTTGCAGTCACCTAAGGATAAATGTATTTGGTATATTACAATTAAGTATTAATTAACAACCACTGTAGAATTCCTATTATCAAGTTTAAGATCAGCTTCTCCTTCCATTGCTTCCTCCCATCTCCCGCAATACACTGTTTACCATTTCAATTATTTTAGTTCCAACCACTGTGATCACTGTACTTAAAATTCAATCAGGCTTCTAATTTTAAGCATCTTTTTTGCATATAGCGCCAACAATTGACAAGCGTCCTGAATTTAACATCTGTTCCCAGCAGTAAATGGTTTTAAATTTGAGAAGTGAAAACACATATAAGGCAATTACGAGCAGTTTTTGCACTCTGATTCATGGCTGGCATCAGCAACTTCCTCCACGACAGCCATGGTCCTGAGAGATGGGGCCACAGCCTGTAGCATCCACAGCGCAGATGCTGAACAAACCACCTGGACACCCTGTCGCTGCCAAGATGCCTTTTGACTAACAACAAAGGAAAAACCTACTGTGCACCAGGAAACCTGCTGGATAATTGTCTAGGCTCTTTCTCGTGTAATCTGAATTTGCCCAGAACCTGGAATAAAGACAGGATCTCTTGCACTCAGACAGCTCCCTCTGGGAGTCTCATTGACGCCCACAGCCAAGAAAGCACAGAAGGTGGCCCCTCATCCTGCCTTAGTGTCTCCCTGATGGTGTTAATGTCTGTGTCAAGGCTCTGTCTGCTGTTCAGAGGATGGCAGGGCAGGAGGAATCTAGCCAGAAACTGTCCCACTGGGCTCACAGACTCGGATATGAGTTTATGGAAAGAGGGGAGGCAAATACAACCAAAGATGCTTTTCATTCCAACTTGGGAGGTGACACACCAGCTAAGACAAGTGAGAGATCATTAAGTGTATGAAAAGAAAGCAGCCATTTCTTTGGCCTCAAACAAATGTTAATTATACATAAATTGGTAAACTGTGAAGGTAAATACATATAAATGCTAGAAATATACTTTATCATTAAGAATATCTAGATTTTTCAATTCAGAATTTTAATATTCCCACTAGGCCTAGAACTACATATAAGACAATTACAAGCAGTTCTTGCACTATGATTCATGGCTGGCATCATGTGGCAACTTCCTCCACAACAGCCACAGTCCTGAGATGAGATTCTCCAGGCCAGAAGACTGGAGTGGGTAGCTGTTCCCTTCTCCAGGGGATCTTCCCAGTCCAGTCCTCCCCCATTGCAGGTAGATTCTTTACCAAATGAGCCATCAGAGAAGCCCACGAATCCTGGAGTGGGAAGCCTATCCCTGCTCCAGCGGACCTTCCCTCCCCAGGTATCAAACTGGGGTCTCCTGCATTGCAGGCGGATTCTTTACCAGCTGAGCTACTAGGGAAGCCACTAGAACTACAGCTCCATAATTTTAAAATTCCATATCATCAGCCTCTGTTCAAAAGTCTGAAACCTGGCTTTCCATGAAGGATGCCACTTCCTCAGTCCCTCGGGGATGGGAAGTGGAGACTTCTCTCTTTCTGCTGTCACTCCAATACTTCCCTACCTTCAATAGCTGCCTCCTTGCATCACCCCATGATTGGCAACTCCTTCATCTAACACTTGGGCACCTGGCACCTGTCTTCTTTACCTCTGCTCCTTCCCCCTTCTTGGGTGGCCAGCATCTGTGTGGATAACCCATCCCGCACCCTGACCTCCACTTCCTAGACCATCTTGTTCTAGGGCCTTCCTCGTCCACTCCATCTCAGCCACCCAGAGTCACACCTTGGACCTTATCTACCAACAGTACTCTCCTGTTACCATCATTCATTCAAATGTTACAACTGATCACACCCTCTTCTTCCCAACATGTTTGTTAGCCTCCTACCTCTCTGGACATTCTGCAACCAGCCTTGGACATCTGATCCACTATCCCTTCTTTGCCCAATCCAGCAGTGCAGTGCAGGCACATGAATAGAAAGACCAATTCAACAGGTTTGTCTTTTTCCGTGTGTAAATCTGAATGCTTTTACTTGTAACTATAATGCTGACTTATATCTGGGGTGTTGTGCACATGGTTTTTTAAAACCACCTTACAAAATTATATCAACCTATAGACAGGTGGTCAGGAAGGCCTCTACTACATTTGAACACAAATCTGAAAGGAAGAGAAGGAGCCACATGGCTTTCTGGGAAGAACATTCCAAGCAGCACAAACAGTAAACCCAAAGGACTAGAGGCAGCAGCACGCTTGCCAAGTTCAAAGAACAGCAAGGGGACCAGCACAGCAAGAGCAGAGCAAACCAGGGGAGAGTGGTGGGAGGGGTAACCTAAGAAATGGACCTCGATGGCAGCAGGAGGCAAACTGCAGACAGCCTCCAAGGCCAGGGATGGACTATGGCTTTTACTCCAATGGGGGCATTTTGATCGAAGAAGTAATGTGCCCCAACTTGCATTTTGAAAGGCATTCACTGACTTCTGGGTTCAGAATTGCCTCTGGAACAGAGCTAGAGTGGAAGCAGGGGTTCCAGAGGCTATGATCACAATCCAACTAAGAGACAGGAAGACAGAAGTGCTAAGAAATGGTCAGATCTACTTTGAAGATGGTATTTTGAAGGTAGAACCAACTAGATAAATAAAGACAGATGGATAGAAAGAGAACTGATAGACAGGTGAGAGCTGGTAGATGATAGATCAATAAAAGAAGTAGGTGCATATTCGTATCTGAAGACATATCCACAGTCTATGGCTGAGCAAGAAGCCTATCAGGGCAGTATATATGATCTTACATATTAAAAATACATATTTATACATGCCTGATCTGCCTCTTGAGAAACCTATATGTAGGTCAGGAAGCAAGTTAGAACTGGACATGGAACAACAGACTGGTTCCAAATAGGAAAAGGAGTACGTCAAGGCTGTATATTGTCACTCTGCTTATTTAACTTATATGCAGAGTACATCATGAGAAACGCTGGACTGGAAGAAACACAAGCTGGAATCAAGATTGCCGGGAGAAATATCAATCACTTCAGATATGCAGATGACACCACCCTTATGGCAGAAAGTGAAGAGGAAATAAAAAGCCTCTTGATGAAAGTGAAGAAGGACAGTGAAACAGTTGGCTTAAAGCTCAACATTCAGAAAATGAAGATCACAGCATCTGGTCCCATCACTTCATGGGAAATAGATGGGGAAACAGTGGAAACAGTGGCAGACTTTATTTTGGGGGGCTCCAAAATCACTGCAGATGGTGA
>SJYV01001702.1:0-19187 GCA_006410875.1 Neotragus pygmaeus
CGACGTTTCCCGAGAATAGGCCTTTCTGGGGCCTAACACCACAACTAGAGAAAGCCCACACAGCAACAAAGATCCAGCATAGCCAAAAATAAATGAATAAATAAAATGATTTTAAAAGGAGACAAAAGCTGTTGTTAAATGAATAAATAACTTTTACCACTGCCATCAACAACAAAAAGCCAGCAACGAGATACTACTACATAGCTAACAGAATGGCCAAATCCAGACACTGACAACACCAAGTGCTGTTGAGGATGCAGAGCGACAGGAACTCTCATTCACTGCTGGCGGGGATGCACAAATGGTCCAGCCACTTGGGAAGACAATTTGGCAGTTTCTTAAAAAGATAAACTCACTACTCTTACCACAGATCTAGCAGTCTTACTCTTTGATATTCTACTTCCCAAAAGTTGAAGATTTATGTTCACACAGAAACCTGCTCGTGGTGTTTTACAGCAGTTCTATTCGTAACTATCAAACGTGAAAGTAAACAAGATACTTTGGTAGGTGAGTGGATAAAGAAACTGAGGTCCACTCAAGGCAGTGGAATATTATTCAGCACTAAAGAGAAATCAAGAGCTTCCCTGGTGGTTCAGTGGTAAAGAATTCGCCTGCAGTGCAGGAGACCTGGGTTCAATCCCTGGGTTAGGAAGATTTCCTGGAGAAGGGAATACTGGAAGAAGAATCTCCAGTATTCTTGCCTGGAGAATTCCATGGACAGAGGAGCCTGGCGGGCTAGAGTCCATGTGGGTCACAGACAGTCAGATACAACTGAAGTGACTAATTACACAAGCGCATAGCTGAATCGCTGTACTGTACACCTGAAACTAACACATTGTCAGTCAACTACACTTTAACTAAAAAAATAAAATAACATACGCATTTTTCAAAGCCAGACCTGAAGGGAAAAAAAGACTGGTAACTGTCTTTCCCAACCAACGTGAGTGGTGGCTGTCGAAGACTGGAACGCAGTCCAGGTGTCCCGGATGGAAAGTTCCTTCACAAGCAGCTCTGTGGACAAGAAACACTCTCCCCCCAATCCCCTTCCTTTTGACACAAAAGACACTGACAGCTGCTGTTAAGATGCAACTCACATAGGCTGAGGCAGTACTTTAATTTACTGCCTACCATTAAGGTTTCAGCAGGAACTACTGTGCCAGACACTGTTAACCCGCCAGTCCCTGAGCTCTTCTCATTTCCTGCCAGGTGTTGTTGGACACCTTCCTCTGTAGCTGCCACCCCTGCCCTCCTCATGTGAGGACAGACACCTCCAACCCCACCTATCACGTAACTACATAGATCGGTCAGTCACTGGCTGTTGCCAAGCCCTGAAGAAATGAGACGAGCCTTTCACTCAGACTGAGTGATACACTACTACAGGGGCCACATTCCCTGACCCTGACTTCCTCACACCACTGCCCAATCTTTTTCCTTATTTCTGACTTTAATTCTTTGGGTGAGGACTTAACTGGTGGTCCAGTGGTCAAGAATCCACCTTGCAATGCATGGTATGTGAGTCCAATTCCTGCTCAGGGAACTAAGATCCCATGTGCTGCAGGGCAACTAAGGCCATGCACCGCAACAAGAGAAGCCACCACAATGAGAAGCCTGTGTGCCATAACTACTGAGCCTGCACACCACAGCTAGAGTCTGTGCGCTGCAACAAAAGAGCCCACTGGATGAAACGAAGGTCCCCAAGTGCCACAATGACTCAATATTCTGTAATAACCTATAAGGGGGAAAAATCTGAAAATGATGGATTATATACATGTATAACTGAATCACTGTGCTGTACACCTGAAGCTAACACAATATTGTAAATCAACTATACTTGAATTAAAAAAAAAGACAAACCCTGTAGGACTCTGCTTATACAAGATCTCTAGAGTAGTCAAACTCGTAGAGACAGGATGTAGAACCTTGGATTCCAGGGGCTGGGGTTGGGGAAAATAGAGATCTGGTGTTTATGGGGACAGGGTTTTAGTTTGGAAAGATGGGAGCAGTTTTGTAGGTAGATGGTGGTGATGGCTATACAACAAAGTGAATGTACTTAATGTCACTAAACTGTACACATTAAAATGAAGTGGAACTTCTGTTATGTATATTTTATCACAATATAAAAAAACTAAAACAATAGATACCTTTCATGTCAGAAGACAGAAAGGGGCCCATCAGTCATCTCATCAGCTCATTCTCACAGGATGCTTCTTCTGCCCATGGAGAAGCCCCAGCCCTGGGGTAACCCAAACAGAAGCCTCTATCTAAACAATAACTTTGGTGGAATTGATAACGAGCAGGGCCCTGTGGGGCCCCTGGGCACAAACACTTTCTGTGTCTCCTATTTCCTTGATTATAGGAAACAGCCTTCATTCAGCCTCCATGACCTTCCCTGATTTCCAAGAGGCATATTCAAGCAGCAGTTAGTCAGGGAAGGAAGGGGATGCAAGACCAGGAAGAAACAAACAGTCAAGAGAAACAGTAATGAAGCCTTGGAGCAAGGTCCCGGTTCCCCATCAACAGATACACACAACAATATCTTTGAGCTGTTCTGCAGATACTGAAATCCCTCCAGGTGGGAGAAGTTAACGGTTAATGATGGTGCACTGCCCACAAAAGCATGTAGACTCCAGAACAGTTGGGACCTGAAGGCCAATGATGCTGATTCCTGCTTACCATTCCTGCTCATCACAAGAATGTCCAGGAGCTGATCACACACTCCTACTATAAAACTTCTCGCTCTCCTCTCCAAGTTGGGACACATGGTTTTGACAGCATGAGCCTGCTGTGTCCCCTGGCAAAGAAAAAGCTCTCCTTTTCTACTTCACCCAAAACTCTCTCCAAGACCTAATTCAGCACCAGTATACAGAGAAGCTGAGTCAAGAAGCATCACTGTCAATGAACAAGGAGCCAGAGTCATTCCAGGAGGATGAGGTGGGAAGCAGAGCTCTGAATAGTGAGGAGCCAAATTTCTTGTCAAAATTAGGACGAACTATAAGAATCTCACAGGAAGCACCATGCAGGGGGTTCCAGAAAATCCAGGAGCTCCAGCCTCATTCAGGAACACAGTCCTGCACTCACGGGGCACCTGAGAGAGGCCAGAGGTGCAATTTATTTATTTTTCATATTTATTTTTATTTACTTATTTATTTGATTGCTCTGGGTTTTAGCTGTGGCATGAAGGATCTTTAGTTGCAGCATGAGTGATCTAGTTTCCTGACTAGGGATCAAACCTGGGCCCAGCATTAGGAGTGCAGAATCTTAGCCACTGGACCACCGGGGAATAATTTATGAATGCACAGGAGGATATTTTTACCAGTAGTAAAGCGGATTTTTTTTAACAACATTAAGACTTTTTAACAGACTTGGAAATGAAAGGGTTCCTGTCTGTACGGGTCAAGACAAGATTATCTTTCTGACACTTCTGAGGCTCTGTCAGGATTGGTTCAAAGAGAAAACCCACCGTCTCCGGCATCTGCTTCTCAGAAAAGGCAGATTTTATGGCTGAAAGGGCCACCAGGCTCTTCTGAGTTAAGCAGCTCATATACGCTTTAACCCTGGAACATTTCATGAGCCAGCTATGGGGACAGACGGCGACCGTTGATCATGGGATCAACAGTTGACCATGGGATCCCTATGCTCCAATGTCAGTGAAAGCAAACAGTTTTGTTACAGGGAAGGGCCAGGCCCTGCCAGCTTCTCTGGGACCTGTGCCTCCATCCCACCTGGCCGCCACCTGCCTCCGCATCCCCACCAGCATCTCTGGCCATCACAGCAGCCCGTGAAATACCGCTCTGCCTGGCCAAATCAAAACAACTCGGCCCTGCACACAAAATGTTTCTAGACAAAATGCAGCAAAATAAAAGCTGCACAGGTCCCAAGTCCAACCCAGGCCCCTCCTTCACCCTCCTTTCCTGGGCCACGGTAAGCCTCTCCCTCGGAGCACGCAGGTGGCTTCAGACCTGAGCCAGGATACATCATGGGGCCAGGACCATGAAGCAGGCTTCAGCGACACATTTTCCATTAAGCGAAAGAAAAGCGGGCAATTGTGAGCAGCCATATGAATGCAGTGAAATGCTGTCACAGTCCAATCATTGGAAATAAAACCCATCCCATTAGGAGCACTGTAATTGCAGCCCATTCTGCTCCAGATAAGGCTGATGGTTGGAAGATAATGGCTTAAAATTGAAAATCAAAGAGTTGCTCCTCAGTGATTCCCAGGAAATGAGGTGCACACAAGAAGGTTTTACACCCACCCACACAAAGACCTGCCCCCAACCCACACACAGAATCCTAAAGTCACCTTAGATTTCAAACTTCCAAGTAACACACAAAGATATAAGTAAGTCCTTAACAGTACTGCACTAGCTGAGTTGTTGTTCTTCAGTTGCCCAGTCATGTCCAACTCTTTGCAACCCCATGGGCTGCAGCACGCCAGGCCTCCCTGTCCCTCACCATCTCCCAGAGTTCATCCAAGTTCGTGTCCACTGCATCAGTGATGCCATCCATCCTCTCATCCTCTGACGCCCTCCTCTCCTTCTGCCCTCGGTCTTTCCCGGAATCAGGGACTTTTCCAATGAATCGGCTCTTGGCATCAGGTGACCAAAATACTAGAGCTTCAGCATGAGTCCTTCCAATGAATATTCAGGGTTGATTTCCTTTAAGATTGACTGGCGTGACTGAGTTACCATACTTTAAGGACCCCACCCCTCCAGGTCGGGGAGGATCTGACAAAGCTAACCCCACCACCATGAAAAGCTGCCTGCCCCTTTTCATCACTCAGAATACAAGTTCCAGGGACTTCCCCGGTGGTCCAGTAGTTAGGGCTCTGCACTTTCACTACAGGAGACATGGGATGGATCCCTGGTCAGGGAACTAAGATCCTGTAAGCCGAGTGGTGCCGCCAAAAATAATAATAATAATAATAACAGCTAGAATACAAATTCCAGAACCCATCCTAAATTGGAAGGATCCCAACAAAACAGAACTCCTATCCTCCTAATCAGGGAAACACATTGTTCTCAAATAACAGAGCCCACCAGCCCCCTGGTGTCAGACCTCACTCATACTTATCTCCCACCCAAGGCCTTGACTTGTCATCCATTCCCACATACTAGGGGCCACTCTCTGTCCACAGCAGCTGTCCCGTTCCTACCCCTTGCTATCCCTCCAACCAGAACTGCTGATACCCCAGGGAAAGAGTGGGTCTTCTTGCTAGTTGCTCCCCAACGAAAATATGACACTGCTGGCCTGGTTCTGCCTCCTACGGCTCTGAAGACACCACAGAAAGCCCTGCCGATTCCTCCCACTGGGCACCCTCCTATGAGCAGAGGAAGTGATCCTGAACAAGGTCAGAANGCCCAGTCATGTCCAACTCTTTGCAACCCCATGGGCTGCAGCACGCCAGGCCTCCCTGTCCCTCACCATCTCCCAGAGTTCATCCAAGTTCGTGTCCACTGCATCAGTGATGCCATCCATCCTCTCATCCTCTGACGCCCTCCTCTCCTTCTGCCCTCGGTCTTTCCCGGAATCAGGGACTTTTCCAATGAATCGGCTCTTGGCATCAGGTGACCAAAATACTAGAGCTTCAGCATGAGTCCTTCCAATGAATATTCAGGGTTGATTTCCTTTAAGATTGACTGGCGTGACTGAGTTACCATACTTTAAGGACCCCACCCCTCCAGGTCGGGGAGGATCTGACAAAGCTAACCCCACCACCATGAAAAGCTGCCTGCCCCTTTTCATCACTCAGAATACAAGTTCCAGGGACTTCCCCGGTGGTCCAGTAGTTAGGGCTCTGCACTTTCACTACAGGAGACATGGGATGGATCCCTGGTCAGGGAACTAAGATCCTGTAAGCCGAGTGGTGCCGCCAAAAATAATAATAATAATAATAACAGCTAGAATACAAATTCCAGAACCCATCCTAAATTGGAAGGATCCCAACAAAACAGAACTCCTATCCTCCTAATCAGGGAAACACATTGTTCTCAAATAACAGAGCCCACCAGCCCCCTGGTGTCAGACCTCACTCATACTTATCTCCCACCCAAGGCCTTGACTTGTCATCCATTCCCACATACTAGGGGCCACTCTCTGTCCACAGCAGCTGTCCCGTTCCTACCCCTTGCTATCCCTCCAACCAGAACTGCTGATACCCCAGGGAAAGAGTGGGTCTTCTTGCTAGTTGCTCCCCAACGAAAATATGACACTGCTGGCCTGGTTCTGCCTCCTACGGCTCTGAAGACACCACAGAAAGCCCTGCCGATTCCTCCCACTGGGCACCCTCCTATGAGCAGAGGAAGTGATCCTGAACAAGGTCAGAAACGGGGTGTCGGGGACTGCAGTGGGCAGCGGGTTCCTGGAAGATGGGGCAGCAAAAATCCAAACACTCACAACTCCAGCAGGCTCTAAAGATGCAAGATTTTTATTTGAAGGCAATATTTGAAAACCAGAGATGCTGTATCTCTATATTTTAATTATAAAATAATAGAAATAATACACAGAAACTGCAACTCAGAAAACAGCATGTACCCAAAGAAGGTTCAAACTCATTCCTGAATGTCAGAATCTTAGCAGTGGGGACTTCTCTGGTGGTCCAGTGGCTAAGCCTCTGAGCTCCCAATGCAGGGGGCCACAGGTTCAATCCCTAGTCAGGGAGCTAGATCTAACATGCCATAACTAAAGAGTCTACACTCCGCAACTAAGACCCAGCACAGCCAAATATATAAAATAAATGAAAACAAATAAATAAATGGAGAAAATAATTATTTTTAAAGAATCTTAGAAGTGACAGAGACGCTCACGCTTGTTTACACACAGTGCCACAGACCTGGAGGAAGGGAACCGCAGCAGAGGGCAGTGGGCCTCCTCAGCCTCCCCCATTCAGACTGGACCTCCAATAGGCAACTTCTTTCTGTCTTTTAAGAGTCTCAGGATTTTGAGAATGAGGCTGAGTAGAGGAGCACTTTAAAATTCATTACCAGGAGGTTCCCACAGACTTTGCTTTCATGCACAGGAAACAGTCCATTTTCCAAGCCCTTGCCTAAAAGTCCAATTTGGGGGAACTGATGTAGATAGTTTCATTTTGGGTTCTTCAACCAGAGGAAATTTTAAAATTCTTCCTTCCAGTTCAACAGAGCGAATCCACGAATCTGCTGCTTCTGAGAAAGGAGGACAAAGACCCCCATGGGGCCTCAGAATTGGGCAGCAAGCTTCTCCTTGGATTCTCAGGGCAGCCAACAGCGTCCGTGGGGACAGAACATCAGCCAAGCATCTCGCAGTGGTGACCACCCTGACCCATGCACTAGGGCGGTCCCGAGTGGTTCAGGAAAAGGGTATGGCATCAATCCAATTCTCCAAACCAACAGAAAAATAAGACTTTCCTTTTTAAATTTTTGGCCACATCCTGTAGCATTTGGGAGCTTAGTTCCCAGTCTATGGATCAAACTCATACCCCCTGCACTGGAAGTGTGGAGTCTTAACTACTGGACCATTAGGGAAGTCCCCAAAATAAGATATTTTAAACATAAATAATGTCTTGTGGACATGGAACAACAGGCTAGTTCAAAATTGGGAAAGGAGTACATCAAAGCTGTATATTGTCACTGTGCTTATTAACTTAATATGCAGAGTATATCATGAGAAATGCCAGGCTGGATGAATCCCAAGCTGGAATCAAAATTTCTGGGAAAAATATCAACAACCTCAGATATGTAGATGATACCACTCGAATGGCAGAAAATGAAGAGGAACTAAAGAGTCTCTTGATGAGGGTGAAAGAAGAGAGTGAAAAACTGGCTTGAAACTTAACATTTATAAAACTAATCACAGCATCCAGTCCCATCACTTCACGGCAAATAGAAGGGAGAAAAGTGGAAACAGTTACAGATTTTATTTTTTTATGCTCCAAAATCACAGAGGATGGTGACTGCAGCCATGAAATTAAAAGATGCTTGCTCCTTGAAAGGAAAGTTGTGACAATTCTAGACAGCGTATTTAAAAAGTAGAGATATCACTTTACCGACAAAGGTCTGTATAGTCAAAGTTATGGTTTTTCCAGCAGTTATGTACAGATGTGAGAGCTGGACCATTAAAGCAGGCTGAACACCAAAAAATCGATGCTTTCGAATCATGGTGTTGGAGAAGACTCTTGAGAGTCTTCAGTCCTTTGTCCACCTGATGCAAAGAGTCGACTCACTGGAAAAGACCCTGATGCTGAGAAAGATTGAGGGCAGGAGAAAAAGAGGTCGACAGAGGATGAGATGGTTGGATGGCATCATCAGCTCAATGGACGTGCATTTGAGCAAACTCTAGAAGATAGTGAGGTTTTCCCTGTAGCTCAAATGGTAAAGAATCTGCCTGCAACACAGGAGACCTGGGTGCAATCCCTGGGTTGGGAAGATCTCCTGGAGAAGGGAATGGCAGNTTTTTAATGAAGTTAAATTTAGATAGTGCAAGTAGATTGACATGAAACGTAAGATTTGAGACATGTATAAATATAGTATTCAGTAATCTACATTACTTAGTGCATTAATTATCATGTAGATTTGCATATATTAATGCAATAAAGAGAGAGAACAAAGAGAAAATGAAGGGGAAGAAAGCTGATATAGTAGGAAAAGCAAAAGATTTATAGTGGAAATCTGGGTTGGAATTTTAATTCTGATACTTAGTAGCTGTACAAGTTGCCCAATATGTTTAAGCTTATATAATATCAGTTCTCTAGTCAGTAAAATGAAAGTGATTATAATTTATTTTTATTTTTTTGGCCACGTCATTCAGCTTGAGGGATCCTGGTTCCCCAACCAGAGATCAACTCTGTGCCCCCTCCAGTGAAAGCACAGGATCCTAGCCACTGGACAGCCATGGGATTCTGCTATAGTAACTTATTCACAGTTTTATTGTGATGATAAAAAGAGATAATGTACATAAAAGCAGTTTTTATGTATAACTAGAAACAACTATCAGTTTCTATGTGTATATACATGTATATAAATGATTATATCTAAGTGACATGAAGTACTTTGTTAGCAACTGCACTCAACCTCCAATTTTATTCCAAATTTATTCATTTACTAACTGAATATAGAAAAGACTTGACAATTTTTTTATTAAAAATTTTTAAAATTGTGTTTTAAATTTATTTTTTAATTGTGTTTTATTTTTTCTTTAATTGTGTCATTTTCAAGAGCAATTAAGTAACTGATACTAGGGAACGTATCTAATGCTTGGGTGTATCTAGAAACCAAGCATAGCATCTGGAGAATATTACATATTTTAGTACATGCTGGTTAGGTGAATAATTAAACCAACAATTCTGATTTTGAGAACAAGGAGCAGGCAGCAACTTTCAGTCCCCATCAATTAGGTTAAGGGTTGCTGTTTCTGAATTTGCACTTTAATTGCCAACAATGATTTGTAGCAGCTAAGTGTTTATAGAGTACTTTAAAGACTAATTTACTTTCCCACTTCACTGGCATAGCATCTCAGATAGAAACAAATGAGCACATAGCTGATAAATGTAACATAGCTCATGAATAAAATAACAGAATAAAAAGGGAATTTTTTTAGATTAAAAGTTTAATATTCTTTTTTTTAAGAATTTGATATGGACCATTTTAAAGTCTTTATTGAATTTGTTACAATATTTCTTCTGTTTTATGTTTTGGGATTTTGGCCCTGAAGCATGTGGAATCTTAGCTTCTTGACCAGGAAGAGAACCTATATCCTCTGCATTGGAAGGAAGTCTTAGCCTCTGGACTAGTAGAAAAGTCTCACAAGTTTAATATTCCTTAAACTATACTAAGATAAAAATTTAAAGCTTGTAAGAAAAAACATAGTTCTGGAAGTTTTGACCATAGCAATCAGGGCAGAAAAAGAAATAAAAGGAATCCAAATTGGCAAAGAAGAGGTAAAATTCTCACTGTTTGCAGATGACATGATCCTCTACACAGAAAACCCTAAAGACTCCACCAGAAAATTACTAGAGCTAATCAATGAATATAGTAAAGTTGCAGGATACAAAATCAGGACATAGAAATCCCTTGCATTCCTATACACAAATAATGAGAAAGTAGAAAAAGAAATTAAGGGAAACAATTCCATTTACCATTGCAATAAAAAGAATAAAATACTTAGGAATATACCTACCTAAAGAAACTAAAGACCTATACATCGAAAACTATAAAACACTGATAAAAGAAATCAAAGAGGACACTAATAGATGGAGAAATATACCCTGTTCATGGATTGGAAGACTCAATATAGTGAAAATGAGTATACTACCCAAAGCAATCTACAGATTCAATGCAATCCCTATCAAGCTACCTACGGTATTTTTCACAGAACTAGAACAAATAATTTCAAGATTTGTATGGAAATACAAAAAACCTCGAATAGCCAAAGCAACCTTGAGAAAGAAGAATGGAACTGGAGGAATCAACTTGCCTGACTTCAGGCTCTACTACAAAGCCACAGTCATTAAGACAGTATGGTACTGGCACAAAGACAGAAATATAGATCAGTGGAACAAAATAGAAAGCCCAGAGATAAATCCACACACCTATGGACACCTTATCTTCGACAAAGGAGGCAAGACTATACAATGGAGTAAAGACAATCTCTTTAATAAGTGGTGCTGGGAAAACTGGTCAACCACTTGTAAAAAAATGAAACTAGATCACTTTCTAACACCACACACAAAAATAAACTCAAAATGGATTAAAGACCTAAATGTAAGACCAGAAACTATAAAACTCCTAGAGGAGAACATAGGCAAAACACTCTCTGACATAAATCACAGTAGGATCCTCTATGATCCACCTCCCAGAATACTGGAAATAAAAGCAAAAATAAACAAATGGGATCTAATTAAAATTAAAAGCTTCTGCACAACAAAGGAAACTATAAGTAAGGTGAAAAGACAGCCTTCTGAATGGGAGAAAACAATAGCAAATGAAGCAACTGACAAACAACTAATCTCAAAAATATACAAGCAACTTATGCAGCTCAACTCCAGAAAAATAAACGACCCAATCAAAAAATGGGCCAAAGAACTAAATAGGCATTTCTCCAAAGAAGACATACGGATGGCTAACAAACACATGAAAAGATGCTCAACATCACTCATCATCAGAGAAATGCAAATCAAGACCACAATGAGGTACCATTTCACACCAGTCAGAATGGCTGCGATCCAAAAGTCTACAAGCAATAAATGCTGGAGAGGATGTGGAGAAAAGGGAACCCTCTTACACTGTTGGTGGGAATGCAAACTAGTACAGCCACTATGGAAAACAGTGTGGAGATTCCTTAAAAAATTGCAAATAGAACTGCCTTATGACCCAGCAATCCCACTGCTGGGCATACACACCGAGGAAACCAGAATTGAAAGAGACACATGTACCCCAATGTTCATTGCAGCACTGTTTATAATAGCCAGGACATGGAAACAACCTAGATGTCCATCAGCAGATGAATGGATAAGAAAGCTGTGGTACATATACACAATGGAGTATTACTCAGCCATTAAAAAGAATACATTTGAATCAGTTCTAATGAGATGGATGAAACTGGAGCCTATTATACAGAGTGAAGTAAGCCAGAAAGAAAAACACCAATACAGTATACTGACACATATATATGGAATTTAGAAAGATAGTAATGATGACCCTGTATGTGAGACAACAAAAGAGACACAGACATATAGAACGGACTTTTGGCCTCTGAGGGAGAGGGAGAGGGTGGGATGATTTGGGAGAATGGCATTGAAGCATGTATACTATCATGTAAGAAACGAGGCACCAGTCTATGTTAGATGCAGGATGCAGGATGCTTGGGGCTGGTGCACGGGGATGATCCAGAGAGACGTTGTGGGGTGGGAGGTGGGAGGGGGATTCAGGATTGGGAGCTCGTGTACACCTGTGGTGGATTCATGTCGATGTATGGCAAAGCCAATAGAGTATTGTAAAGTAAAATAAAGTAAAAAAGAAAATAAATAAAATAAAAACTGTGAGAGAAAACCTTCTGAGACATTATATGAATGTAGAAAAAAATTCTACAGATACATGTATGTTATGCTAATAAGAAAATACCTAGTTGTAGAACTGAGGAGGGTCATTTATTTATTTTACCACACACACACACACAGAATCAACTGAAAGGTTGACAGATCAACAATTGACATCTTAAAAACTCTAAAATATATTTAAAATCCTAAAAATAATTACTAGCGTAGCATAACATACTCAGCCTCTGACAGCATAGATTTCAATGTTAAGTACCTTGGTCTTTATTATGTAAAGAATACTCAAGGAAATGAGAACCCAATGATAATAAAGCAGGGGTTGTAAATGGCATCCCATCAACTATGGTCCACTGATTTTTTCTTTTTCTTTTTTTGGCCTCTAGTATCTATTTATATTCTGACAAGTCAGATACTACAGCAACACTGAGCTTGCCTACATGAAACATGGCCTTACCATTTCTTTCCAGCCCTTTCCACTCTGTTGAGAGACTTGAATGCAATCCTGGGGGAAAATATCAAAACAGTGAACAAGGTACTTAGGAAACACAAGTTAGAAGAAGTTAAGGATGAATTATATTTTTGCTTACATAACAGTAAGGATGTGAATAGCTGACTCATTGGAAAACATGCTGATGCTGGGAAAGATTAAAGGCAAGAAGAGAAGGGGCGGGCAGAGAATGAGTTGGTTAGACAGCATCACTGACTCAATGGACATGAACTTGAGGAAACTTTGGGAGATTGTGGAGGTCAAAGGAACCTGTCATGTTGCAGCCCATGGGGTTGCAAAGAATCAGACGTAACTTAGAGACTGAATAACAACAACAAACCCTAAGCACGTGACCAGGAGAATTAACTAAATAAAAACCTTGGTGTACAAGGCCTCTTATGTAAAGCAACTAATCTGATCAATTATCCATTACATGAGCTTAATAAATTAGGAAATATGTTCAGCTAAAAAAATACGATGCCCTCCAGACACTCATGTTGTAGATGTTGTCATTTAATGACATAAACAAGCGTAGAACAAGAAAAAAAAATTAGTATTTTGTTCTATGTAAAGAAAAGAAGATAGACAAAACATTCATAAACAATTAGAAACAAGTTCCTTCAAGTTGTGAGATTATTAACTGGGGTGTGAGAACGTAAATACTGAGGGAACAGTCACTTGGTAACTGTATGTGGAACACTTTGATTAACTTAGAATCAATTCCAAGGATGAATAGTAGGAACAAGCACAATTAAAATAAAACTAGAGAGCTGTACTTAGGGGAAGGCACACAGGAAACACAACTCTCTAGGATGGTGAAGACGTCAGGGAATCCGTGGTGTTAGAACATTCAAAGTGGTTGCTTTTGAAAGCCTGAGAACAGTTAAGCCACTGGTGTCATATGTTACAGAGGCAGCATCAAGTTCCTGGCAGGCTGGCCTGGAATGAAGGAAGCAATTACCTCCTGACATTTGCCACACCACATGGCAGGTGGCGATGTCTCAGGATGTCATCCAGCGGCTCCTGCACACAGGAACTCCTCTGGTGAGTGACACTTGAGACGTGCAGCTTGTGAAGAAGTTCAAATTCTCACAGATGATGATATTATCCAGATGATGATTTTATCCAGAGAAAATGGCAAGACTACAACCTGAGAACTTTGCAAGAGCCAAGCCAAGAAAGAAATGCTGTACACAGGAAGAGTGGCCTGGAAGAAGCCAGAGGCCCAACCAAAGCCAGAGAAACTATGGACAATGGCTCCATATTTCCTGATCTCAGATTGAAGTAGCTAAGGATGTAAGACCCAGGTCAGACTGGTGCTTAATATTACTTCTGTCTCTGTTATTATTTTCATCACCCTAAGCGTGATTACTCTTATTATGAACTTATCATATGTCAGGTACTGTGCTTTCTGCTTTTCCTATTTTAGGATGTTTAATGGACATTTGCTGAATGAAGGGATGAGTTAATTCTTCCAGCCATCCTGCAGAGATTACAGATGGGAAGTTAAGCATCTTGCTCAAGCTGCCACTGCAAATAGGCCAAAAAAACCCAAAACTGCCTCATTCCAAAACCCATGAATTCTATACTTATGATTTGTGCTAGAAACTGAAGAAAGATTGAAGTTATGACTCACCAGTAACCCCTCAAAGAGTGGTGATAATGTAGAATAAGAAAGAGAGTGGCTGCACTGGCTCAACAAGGAGAGTCTAAACAGGAGCTAGAGAGCAGAAGTGCAGGAAAAGGGTGTGGCCGCTGGAGGCTTAGTAAGGTGGCTGTGCTGGACTTGGTGTCAGTGCTCACCCTCTGGTGGTATGAAGAATCTGCCAGCCAGGAGGCATGGTCTCCGTAGAATTTTGGCTTCACATCTCTGGCCACTGCTCTCTGTAGGATGTTCTATGTCTATGGTTGAGAAGGTTGGGGGAGTGAGTGAGAGGCTTGTGCAGCTCTGGTCCTGGTACAGATCTTCCTTGGCTCTAAATGTCCTTGTTGTTGAGGCTTTCAAAATCTGGGGTTTGCATAAGGATTTCTCTCACTTTATGCATAGACTGAGCTCACAGGAAAGGGTGGTCCAAGCCTGTCTCTTATACACATCTAGATGTGTATAAGAGACAGCTATTATACAGAGTGAAGTAAGCCAGAAAGAAAAGCATCAATACAGTATACTAACACATATATATGAAATTTAGAAAGACAGTAATAATGATCCTGTATGCGAGACAGCAAAAGAGACACATATGTATAGAACGGACTTTTGGACTCTGAGGGAGAGAGCGAGGGAGAGATGATTTGGGAGAATGGCATTGAAACATGTATACTATCATGTAAGAAATGAAGTGCCAGTCTATGTTCGATACAGGATACAGGATGCTTGGGGCTGGTTCACGGGGATGATCCAGAGAGATGATATGGGGTGGGAGGTGGGAGGGGGGTTCAGGATTGGGAGCTCATATACACCCGTGGCAGGTTCATGTCAATGTATGGCAAAACCAATACCGTATTGTAAGTAAAAAGAAAAAAAAAAAGAATACTGTTTCTCAAATAACACAAAGACAGCATTTATGAATGCTTCTGATGGTAGAGTAAATAATAACTTCTGTCTCTTCTTGAAGAGTTAGATTCTCTCTCACATCGAAAAGGCAGAAAATCTATCAATATGTTTTTCTACTTAATTATATGTTGCCTTGATATACTTCCAGATTTAGTTGAATGGCTATGATAGCTTCTATCTTTCATTCATCCAATCCTTGAATGAATATTAATAAAGTGTTTATTAAGCACAGAGCACTGGACTCACAGTTCTGGAAGAAACAGACAGGCCTTCATTGTCATGAATCTCACAGCACAGTGAAGTGCCAGCCATTAAATCCATAAAGACACCGTTAGATAAGAAAGTAAAAAATTGTCATGCACACTGTGAAGGGAGAGAATGGGTACTCTGAGTGTATCTTCCTGTGTACTGGAAGGCTCTGGAAAGTTTCCTGTGAGGGAAAGCTATGTAAACTGGGAACTGAAGGATAAGTAAACTACTGTGGAAAACTCTCTAAGTAAAAGAAATTGCAAAATCTAAAATGGAAAAAAAAATAGTTTGGCTTAACTGAATTGCTAGCTAACTAAATAACTCACTAAGAAATGAAGATAGCAATGGAGATAATGTATATTGACTTTTTCTCCCCTAAAAGATTGGGATGTGAAGGAATTGTAGCAAGAGAACAGATATAGCAGGACTTGATTATTTTTTACTTCTTCATTCACTTTTTTTGGGGGTAGTGATAAAAGAGAGACTAATGGAAATAGGCTCAATAAGAAGAATGTGGAAGATGCTGAAAAAAGAAACAACACAGTCCCAAGAGCATAGCCCCTGGGAATGTAGGAGGGTATTGAATACTTTGATGGAAATTCTCCTCAGTTTTAGTACCAGGAGAATGGAAAAGACAGGGATAGATGTTGGGAGGTTTATAGATTTATTTTGAAATGATTACCTCCATGTCTCAAAGTAATCGGTGAAATTCATAGCCATGGGTACACTGAATATTGTATTTCCCAGGATTTCATGCAAATTCCATTGCCTTCATGGAATTTTTTTCCCCCTCTCGTATGACTCCAGATTAGATTGAGGCAGAGCAAGGAATAATGTGAGGGGAACTCCTGACAATTTTCTATAACCTAGTTTTTTATTCTCTCATTGGATGTATTTAAATTCAGAGCTACTATGTAATAATAATCTTCAAAGCATGGATTTCTGTGATATGGCTCTTAATTTCCATAAGTAAAATAAGTAAACTGTTTCAGAGTGAATTTTAAAATGTTTCCAAGTCATCTTACTGCTTATCTCTGGACTCCAATCTATCATACCATTAAAATAATTTATGATGCTGCACCAATTATAACAGCCTTCTTCCCTGAACAAAGATCACAAGCAGATAATATATTAATGTCCTGGACTCAAATCCATATTCTCTCCTATGCAAAGTATAAGAACCTGTAAAAGTTTCTTAGATTTTCTGCAGTATTCTCAGCCGTAAAATAAGGACAATAATAACTGTCTTGTTGGGTGTTTGTAAGAATTAAAAGATAGAAAAATGTAAAGCTAACCATATCGAGGAGAATTCTCTTAAAGGAGAATTAAACATAAAAATGAAAATATGAACTGCATCTCTGAGTATAAGGATAGAAATAGTTATTATTAGCTTGGATTAGTACAATCATAGCTCTGGAAATGATTATTTTATTTGAAGGCAATGAACAATTTACTTTGGAATGATTCTAAGGGTATGTTATATAATGTCTGGTGGCTCAGATGGTAAACAATCTGCCTGCAATTGGTTCAATCCCTGGGTTGGGAAGATCCCCTGCAGAAGAGAATGTCTACCCACTCCAGTATTCTTGCCGGGAGAATTCTAAGGACAGAGGACCCTGGCAGGTTACAGTTCATGGGGTTGCAAAGAGTCAGACATGATTGAGTGACTAACACACACATATATGCTTTATTCTATTCTGTTTAACAAGGGGTTTTTAATCTAATGAAGACAGTACAGATATTGGCTTGTGAAGGAGACTGAGATGCACTACTCAAGTTCCCTTCAAGAAAATACATTCTAACTTCTGAGAGTGATGTAGGACGATGTCCTTCAGCTGCCAGACACTTCCCAGAATATTTCAGTTTGCAGAGAGAAGGGTCATACCTTTCTCACTGTAGCCCACTGGCTGATGGCCAAGTGCAAAGACCTCATTTTGACCCAATCTGGAATAACTCAAACATGCAGCTCTTATTCCAGAGCTCCTTCTGGAACTGGTCAAAACTGTTGTTGACCCTGTGCAGTTAGATTTTTCTCTTAATACAGTCCTGCTTCTGTCTCTGCTTTTCACATGTATGGATCTGATCTGATTCCTGTCTCACTGTCTCCTTCACAGGGAACCCAGTTTGCAAGCAAAAAACCCTTATACAACACAGTATTT
The DNA here is from genome assembly GCA_006410875.1 of Neotragus pygmaeus. Taxonomy (NCBI): domain Eukaryota; kingdom Metazoa; phylum Chordata; class Mammalia; order Artiodactyla; family Bovidae; genus Neotragus; species Neotragus pygmaeus. The sequence continues at coordinate 17,472 of SJYV01001702.1, forward strand.
TCCCTCAAGCCATGCAGGAATCAAAGATAGGAGGATTTTTTTTTATTTTTGTGTTTTTTTTTTTTGATAATTTGTAATCTAGATTTAGTCTACAAAATAAATAAATAAAGGCAGGAAATATTTCTTTGTCTTGTTTTCTCCCTATTCAGTTTATGATATCTCAGAAGGATTAGTTCATTGGAATTCTGAAACCCAGGGCTGGAAATATTCCCTATAGGTATCATAACTCATGATGTGGATATACAGCAAATATAGCCTCTTTTTCACTGTCATATTCTTTCTAGCTCAACATTTTTATGGAGAGTTCTTCTGAGCCTACAGTCTTCTCTAATGGTTTTATGACTCTTTGGTGTCATACTTATCCAAGTCTGCACAGACAGTCTTCTGTCAAAATCAATCAGTCTTTATGAAAGTAGCAAGAGTAATGCTTCCTCTGGGCAAACCAAATCAAAGTGTTCACACCTCTCATGTTGGAGGGTAGTTTCAGTCTCCAAGTCTTTAGATTTTAAGTTTGAAATAAGTCAATAACTTTCTTCTTTATTATCTGCAAAGATTCTTGGTAGATATAGAGTTTCGATTTCTGAAAATAATATGCTTCATTTTAACTCCTGATTTATATCTATTTTTTAATATCAGACTCCACTTCTTTTATTGACTAGACCACTTCTAACCATCAACAGAATTCAATAGAATAAATGCCATTGTATCAAGGGAAATTTTATGATAGATGGGTCAATATGAAAATCTTATTTTTGAGGATGTGCTAACAATAAAAAAATGTATGTCCAAAACAAGTTTTGAGTAAGCTCTGGGAGTTGGTGTTGGACAGGGAAGCTTGGAGTGCTGCAGACTCTGGGGTCACAAAGAGTTGGACACAACTGAGTGACTGAACTGAACTGAAGGGCAGTTTTTTCCCCACTATATATTTTTTATTTCCCATTGGGCTTATTTTGTCTCATTTAACCAGAAAAACTTAAAAAATGTTGATAAAATATCTGGATCTTTTATAAATCTATAACTTTAAGAAAATATATGCATATTTCTTTTTTTGCTCTCTTTTTTAAATATAATTTTATTTTNCTAATGTCATTTCAAGGAAGTGCTCATTACTTGGGACATTAAACACTATTTATATTTATACCAATGCATGTGTTTATGGATTCTTCTGCATCGGTCAGCAGCAGCTGCTGACCAGGTCTGCACAGTGATGGCCCGTTGATGGCTATGGGTACCACATGTGGGAACCTTGGAGAGGCAGCCACACCAGCAGCGTGACCTCTGGCTTTCTGCCATGAAATACTGGATGTTAAATACACCAGGGACTTCCCAGGGGACTCAGTGGTAAAGAGTCCACCTGCCAATGCAGGAGACACAGGAGACGTGGGTTCAATCCTTGGACTGGGAAGATCCCCTGGAAGAGGAAATGCCAACCCATGGACAGAGGAGCCTGCAGGCTACAGTCCATGGTGGATCACGAAGAGTCAGACACAACTGACTGACTGAGCACACAAACACACACACACACAAATACACCTAAGTCTGACTTCTCTTTATCACTGTAAAGGAAGAAAGCTGGTTTGAGACAACAGTCACAAACATAAACATACTCTCGGTATTTGATGAAAACCACCAGGAGAGCTAGCGCCAGACCTGCTCCTCCTGCAGCAGTAACCACCACCTATAGCAGCCACATGGGCCTTGAAGGCAGAAAGGCCA
>SJYV01001707.1:3305-142648 GCA_006410875.1 Neotragus pygmaeus
AAAAAAAAAAAACACCATGTTAGTGGATTAGAGCTATAAGTCATTACAAATGGCTTCAAACAATTTATTGCACTAACTCTTCTGGGCTGCCCACCTCATTTTTTTTTTTTTCATTTTACTCACATCTTCATATAGAGAATGAAATTCCATGTTTTTAAGATTTTTCACTATTCAAAAGTACTCTACTAAAATACATGTATTTCCAGGTTTTCTGGACATTCTGTAGTATATTTATCATACTTTTTTCAGATTAACGATCAGAACTACTGCTTCAAATTTAGAAGTACTTTGCCTGATGAGACAGTGAGTATACTACTTGAATACTAAAGTAATATAATCCAGTCTATATAAAAATGGATTGCTTAACCCATTTAGATATATTTAGGTTTAACTTCACCATTTTCTTTTGTGCTTTCTCCTTGTCTCATGTTTCTCTGTTCCATTTTCTCTCTCTTTTTTTTTTTTTGCCTTCTTTTGGATTGGTTATTTTTTATTATCTCATTTTCCTCTTGATTTGGAAACTACATCTTTTTATTCTCTTCTTTTAGAGGTTATAAGTTAAAATTTAAGTCCTTGATTTACTAAAGTCTTAATCGCCAATGCAAATATCTTTAATTACTCTTACCCTTCTCCATTCTTTACTCCATTCTAAAAATTTTATATTTTAACTCTGCTTTTTTATTGAAGTATAGTTGATTTATAATATTGTGCCAACCTTTGCTGTACGGCAAAGTGACTCAGTTTTACACGTATATACATTCTTTTTAAAATATTCTTTCCCATTATGGTTTATCCCAAGAAATTGTATTCAGTTCCCTGTACTATGAATTAACATCTACCAACCCCAAATTCCCAGCCCCTTCCTCTCCTTCCCTACTTGGTAACCACAAGTCTGATCACTATGTCTGTGAGTTTGCTTGTTTTGCAGATAGGTTCACTTTAGATTCCACATAGAAGTGATATCATATGGTATTTGTTTTTCTCTTTCTGACTTACTTCACTCAGTATGACAATCTAGTTTCATCCATGAAACTGCAAATGACATCATTTTTAATGGCTGAATAGTATTCCATCGTATATATGTACCACATCCTTCTTTATCCATTCATCAGTCAATGGACATTTATTATAGGTTATTTCCATGTTTTGGTTATTGTGAATAGTTTTACTATGAACATACGGGTGCATGCATCTTTTCAAATTATAGCTTTACCCAGGTATATGCCCAGAAGTGGGATTGCTGGATCATGTGGTAATTCTATTTTTAGTTTTCTGAGGAACTTCCATTCTGTTTTCCATAGTGGCTACACCAATATACATTTCCACCAACAGGGTAGGAGGATTCCGTTTTTCCACACTCGCCCCGTTTGTTACTTGTAGACTTTTTAATGATGGCCACTTTGACTGGTATGAGGTGGTACCTCATTGCAGTTTCAATTTTCATTTCTTTAATAATTAGTGATGTTGAGTATTTTTCATAGGCCTACAGGCCATCTTTACACTTTCTTTGGAGAAATTTCTATTTAGGTCTTCTGCCCATTTTTTGATTGGGTGGTTTGGTTTTTTTTGTTATTGAATTGTACAGGCTATTTATATGTTTTGGAGATTAAGCCCTTTTCAGTCTCATCATTGGCAAATACTTTCTCTCATTCCGTAAGTGTGTTTTGGGGGTTTTTTGGTTTTGTCTGTTTCCTTTGCTGTACAAAAGTCTGTAGTTTGATTAGGGCCTATTTGTTTACTTTTGCTTTTTTATTTCTATTTGCCTTGGGAGACAGACCTAAGAGAACATTTGTACAATTTATGTCAGAGAATGTTTTGTCTATGCTCTCTTCTAGGAGTTTTATGATATTATGTCTTACCTTTAAGTCTAAGCCATTTTGTGAACTCTCTAATTTTATGCCCTGTAAAACATCATTACATGACTGCTCACTGAGACTTACTCACATATTTACCACTTTTTTTGCTCCTTAGTCTTTCCTTACTTCCTCAGCGTTCTTTATGTCAATAAGTGTTTTTGACTTTAAGTTTTAGTTAACTTTATCAGTTCAGTTCAGTTCAGTCGCTCAGTCATGTCCGACTCTTTGCGACCCCATGGATCACAGCACTCCAGGCCTCCCTGTCCATCACCAACTCCTGGAGTTCACTCAAACTCACGTCCATAGTCAGTGATGACATCCAGCCATCTCATCCTCTGTTGTCCCCTTTTCCTCCTGCCCCTAATCCCTCCCAGCATCAATATCTTTTCCAATGAGTCAACTCTTTGCATGAGGTGGCCAAAGTACTGGAGTTTCAGCTTATAAACAATAGTAATTTACAGTTTTGTATATACTGATGGTTTCTATTCATTCATTCATTCATTTAACTACTATTTTCAGAGATAGTTCACTATATGCCAGTACTTGTACAAGGCATATGTCAGCTTCCTCAAGTAACAGTGTTTATAGTGAACAAGTAACAATGTTTATACCGAACTAGGCTATTCTTTGAGAAGGCAGTGGCACCCCACTCCAGTACTCTTGTCTGGAAAATCCCATGGATGGAGGAGCCTGGTAGGCTGTGGTCCATGGGGTCGCTAAGATTTGGACACGGCTGGGTGATTTCACTTTCACTTTTCACTTTCATGCACTGGAGAAGGAAATAGCAACCCGCTCCAGTGTTCTTGCCTGGAGAATTCCAGGGATGGGGGAGCCTGGTGGGCTGCCATCTATGGGGTCGCACAGAGTCGGACACGACTGAAGTGACTTAGCAGCAGCAGCAGCAGGCTATTCTAGGAACCCAATTATTTAAAACAGCTTGCCTCCAGTGGTTAAGAATTTGTAGAGCCATTTTAGGTCAATGGGCAGGGAGTCAGAGAAATTATTTAACTATCCAATCACTCAGAGTTGTCATATCTTTGTACAAGTTTAACTTTCTACCCAATAAGTACTTCTCAGAGAGTTTTCCTGCTTTTGGAGATTCCTAGGCACATAATTATGTATTGTCTTTAAATTATTTTTCCAATTATTTTATACTTTCCTAATTTCTCTTCCTAACTAGTCTATTAGCTAATGACTCCCAAATTGTAGACCATTTATAAAAATAAGGGTCCTTAACTCTACATACTCATTGAGTATTGCTTTTAGATTAAATTATTAATATATCTTGTACATATGTGTATGCAGATTAGTTCTCAAGCATACAAACACTTGGGATAAACATGATTCAAGTCAATTGAAAGGTATCAGTAAGTTTGTAATAGTTTGTAATCAACATATATATTTAAATAAATAGATCATATTAATAAACCTACAACTACTTTCATGTGATACTTCTATTACATATTTTTACACAAAAATGTTACAAAAACTTGGAGCCATTTATTTAACTGCCTAAAGACTAGGGGTCTTCAGCAGTCTCACTCCTGGGTATACACCAGAAAACAGGAAATCTCTAATTGGAAAAGATACATGCACCCCAATGTTCATAGCAGCAGTACCTACAACAGCCAGAAGATGGAAACAAGCCCCAAGGGCCCATCAACAGATGATTGGTTTGAGATGTGTATATCCCCTCACACACACAAATATGGAATATTACTCAGCCATAAAAAGGAATGAAATATTATAACTTGCAACAACATATGGACCTACAGGGGCTTCCCAGGTGGCGCTAGTGGTAAAGAACCTGCCTGCCAATGCAGGGGGATATAAGAAATGTGGGTTTGATCCCTGGGTCAGGAAGATTTCCTTGGAGAAGGGCATAACAACCCACGCTAGTATTCTTGCCTAGAGAATCCCATGGACAGAGGAGCCTAGTGGCTATGGTCCACAGGGTCACAAAAAATCAGATACGACTGAAGCGACTCATCATGCACACATGCAGGGACCTAGAGAGTATTTACTTAGTGAAGCAAGTCAAAAGAGTAAACAAATACTGTATAACATCACTTTTATGTGGAATCTAAAAAATAATACAAATGAATCTGTATACAGAACAGAAACAAACTCAGAGACATAGAAAAGAAACTGAAGGTTACCAAAGGGGAAAGGAGGGAAGAAGGAACAAATCAGAAGTGTTGGATTAACCCAAACTATTACACATAAAATAGATAAGCAACAAAGACTTACTGCTTAGCACAGGGAATTATATTTGATAAATCTGATAATGGCAAATATTTGATAAAACTTATAATGGAATATAATCTGAAAATTACAACTGAATCACTTTGCTGTATACCTGAAACTAACAAAATATTGTAAATCAGCTATATTTCAATTTCAAAAATAGTAAGGATATTGTTAGTTTCTCATTTTACATCTTCCACAGCATAGTACAATACTTTGTTTAAACAAGCTCCTTAATAAATGCTTGATGACTACAAGAATGTCCTAAAACCTACCTTATCTGCCAATAATAATCCTGCAAAGATTTTCTGGTCAGCTGGCTTATTTCCGAATTTTCATTTGCTAATTTGGTAGCATCCGTCAGTGCTTTAAGCTAAAACAAAAGAGCTTTTTTGGTACACTTCATCCACTTGTTACTATCACTCCAATTCACCTGTAGGTCTAAGTATGTGCATCAGAAACACAAGTGCATACTTTTTTTGTAATACTGTCTTGTTTTCCAAAATATATTTCATAAAAGTACCTTCAGGCAGAACTGAAAAAGAGCCTCAATATTTGTCTAAGAAATAAACCTTATACCATGCAACTTCTAGGTAGTCATTTGATCAATTAACATAAGGAAATGTCAATCAACCAAGATAGAAGATTGAACACAGGAATCTATTTTATCTTCTACCTAATATCCCATGATTACAGAAAAGATATCTATCTGTCTTTATCCATATCCACTGCCATCATCACAACTATATTTATATAAGTATTTTATAAGTATATCTACATCTATCTCTATTAAAGAATAAATATATAGAAACATAGGAAAAGAAATCAAGTAAAATCAACAAAATGTACTGAAGAAACTATAAAACAAAGAGAAATATCCACAGAGAATATTGACAAAGAAATAAAACCAGGGAAACTGTTCTCTACAATAGGGATAGGCAGAAAAAGCCTATCACAGTTAGGGATAGTTTGTAGGAACTCCAAGACTGGAGTCAATGGATATAAACTTCTACTGCAAGACACAAGGGAAGACCTCAACAACTGTGAAGACATGCTGCACGCCTGGATGAGGAAACCCAATATTTTAAAGATAAAATTTCTTTCATAATATAATAACCAGTGGTTAAGAATCTGCCTGCAATGCAAGAGACCCAGGTTCGGTCCCTGGGTCAGAAGATCTGGAGACAGGAATGGCTACGTACTCCACTATTCTTGCCTGGAGAATTCTACGGACAGAGAAGCCTGGTAGGCTACAGTCCATGGGGTTGCAAAGAGTTGGACGTGACTGAGAGATTAACACTTTCATTTTCAAAGCAGCTGCAGTAAAAATGGTAGGAGAATCTTTAAAATAGAAGTTGACAAGCTAATTCTAATGTTCATATGGAAGATCAACTCTATAAGAATATACAAATTTTATTCTAGGAAAAAACCAATGAGGAGATACTTGTCCTTAGAGAAGTCAGGGTTGTTCATATTGTTGAGCCATCAAATTAACCAACTACAGAACTGCCCTAACTTAGAACTTTTGATATACAAAGTCATACCTTTTCCCTATGGTTTAAAGCAACTGAGAGAGCTCTCTGTGAATTGTAACCAAAGATATGCTAAGTAACCAAAGATAAGCTAACTGATAAAAATCTAGGAAATTTAATAAATGAACAACAAAACCTAAAGTCCCCAAAGAAAAAAATTGACAGATTTGACCTCATAAAATTTTAAATATTTCCAAGAGATAGGAAAAATGAAGTCAAAAGGCAAGTAACAGAATGGGATACAAATATTTAAAACATGTTCAAAAGATATACATTTTGTACATGCAATGTGTATGTATGTGCATGTGTAAATAGTTATATGTGTATATATATTTGTGTATATATATATATGAAAATTCTTATAAAGATGAACAAAGCTATACAGAAAACTGGGCAAGTAATATCAACTATTGGTTAGGGCTCTGGGAAGTAAGATCCATCCTGTACTATCAGTGGAAATTCAAACTGAAAAACTTTCTTGGAAAGGCAATTCATTACTCTCTGATAAAAATTTAAACTTCATGCACCCTTACTCTTGACCAAGAACTTTCACTTCTACAAATCTAGCCTACAGAAGTTTTCACACATGTGCTCAAATACATAGATACACGGATGTTCACTGCTTTATTATGTAATCACAAGAAGATGGAAATGACCTAAGAAGTAATTTATGAAGTCATTCATGACCAAAAGAAGTGTCAAGAATGAGGAGTGATTGAACATATTAAAATACATGCATATCATGGGTCTATATATAGTGATATGGGACAAGCTCCAAGACTTGTAATTTTAAATTGCAAGTAATTTTAAAGTAATTAAATTACTTTAAAAAAGAAGTAATTTTAAAAAGCCTAGTTGCCAAATAACACATACCAGAAGATCCAATTTATCTTAAAATCTATCAGGGGATATGTATATACAGAGAAACATGGAAAAGAGATCTTTAAAGCTGTCGTTTAAACCATGAGGTGAAGACTGAAGTGGGACTTTCACAGTATGAAACTTCTACACTGAATCTCTTACAGTGGGAATGAACTTCTGTATTACTTGTGCAATTTCCCTCTTGTGTGAACTAGAGGGAACAACAGCAGAACTCTGCAAAACTGAGGATCCGTTCTACTCTTTTATACTGTCTACAACACTTCTCCGTGTTCTTTAAGTGGAATTCACATTCAAATAACAGGATATTTTGCAGTTTAAGAAATCCTTGGATGTCACTGAGTCTCCTCCTACTTTGAACTTGGTTTGAACACACTGAGAACGAGCAGAGCCATATATTTCACACCTAGGGACTAAAAGGATGCAAAAATTATAAATCAGTATTTTGGTAGAAGACCAGTGGTCACACACTGCAACCCTTGGTCTTTTTCCCTCCCTCCTACAGTTCTCTTTCATTTTAGAAGGGCATACACATGCCCTATCAAATTTCTCTTTTTACAATTTACCAGGAAACTGGACAAAATGTTTATGTGCATATTTATTTAAAATAAATAAATAAATGTGCACATTTTAAATAAATAAATGTGTACTTTTTATATGCACATTTAAAATAAAGCAAAGAAAAGTAAAAAGCAGCTAAGAAATTACTTTTGGCTCCTAAGAATCATTAATATAATAAAAACTTTGCAAATAATGATCCCTCAATATTATTTTACACAGAAAGCCATGCTACATGAAAAACAAATGAGTTTTTATGTACAGTGATAGGCAGTATTCTAGTGAAACAAAATTGTTATTGCTAGATCAGGATTCAAAGATTACACAACAGTGTTGGAAAACTACTAAACAGACAAATCATACTTTCAATGGCCTACATCTTAGTTTCAGAATTGGTTCTTTCATTAAAAAAAAACAATGGTCATATTAAACTAAAAATTAGAATATTCAACTTTTGTTTTAGGAAATATTCTGACCTTATTAATTCATAGGCTTCATTTAGGAAATACTCCCACACATATGACACATGAAAACTCAATCAAATGGATTAAGTCCTGTTGTTTCTGCACTTGTACTTTAAAAAACAAATATATTAAGGTATAATTCATTTCTAGCTTACTGAAATGTCTTGGTGACCCTACTAGGCTTGATTATTTAACTAAATAATTTAAGTGTATTAATTAGCTGAACAAGACTTATCAGAATATCTTTTCAGAGAGAATACTAGTTAACAAAATATTCATGTATCAAAAACTCAGCATACAGTCTAAATGAGAGGTACAAATCTATAAAAGTAGTCAGTGGGTATATTTCTTTGATTTCTCCTCAGATTTTATGTATCCTTTATGATGTCATTGGGCTTCCAGAAAGAACCTGCCTGCCAAGCAGGAGACATATGCAAGTTTGATCCTGGAGTCTGGAAGATCCCCTGAAGTAACCCACTATAACAGTCTTGCCTGGAGAATCCCATGGACTGAGGAGCCTGGTGAGCCACAGTCCAGAGGGCTGCAAAGAGTCGGACGTGGCTGAAGCTACTTAACATGCATGCATGCAAGAATTCCATGGACAGAGGAACCTGGCAGGCTACAGTCCACGGGATCATAAAGAGTTGGACACGACTAAGTGCATGCGCCACACACACACACGCACGTGTGCACACGCATGCGTGTCATTAGACGATTAGTTGGCTAAATCATTCTTATACTAAACTCTGTAGAAGGTTCAGGATCATTAATATTTTTATCAAAAATACTTTCTTAAAAGACTTGAGTCATTTGGTTCTTTTAAATAGTAAACATTTCAAATATTCTTCTTGAGTCATAGGATCAAGAAACACTATTGATTTGATTAGCAAACTATAAATGCTAAACAGTCTGAAGGATATGTTTGAGTCTGTCTCCCTGGCCAGTTAATTCCTACAATTTCTTTTCAGAAAAACTGAAATCAAGCTTTCTTTTATTGGTTAAATAGTTGAAGTGCTAAGGAAATATTCCACCATAATTTGCTCTGTACTAAGTTTTTTTTCTTTCTTTCAATATTAAAGGTTCAGCTCTGTAAATGTAATGAAGATCATGCTTACCTTCTCATAAAGCAGCTGTGGTAAATTCTGTTGCTGCCTGTCCTGAAAACACTCATAAAGTTGGAGCAGCCTAGCACATAATACTTGTTCTTGATTGAAGAGAGGATGATGACTGAATTGCAAACCTACTATATTGAGATCTAATTGGTACATTTCCCTTTGACCTTCCATTTTGTTCCTAATAGAGCTTCCTAGATCAGATTTCACTGCCTTTTAAAGAAAAGTATTTACACAATGTTAATTCAATTCTATTTTTTTAATTACAAGTAACGCCTTATAAAAGTAACATGCTAACTAAGAAAATGAAGACAAAGAAAAGCAAAAAAAAAAACAATTATTTGCTCCTTCTTTCTTAAAACTGATTATAGCCTTTGATTTTATATATTAATATTGGAGCATTTTAATCACTTTACTATAAATGGTCATCTACTTTATTACTATGTGCTGGCAGAGGCTGAACTTTCAAGTTACAAGCCCCCAAGTAATTTCCTAAAGGATCACGATAAAAAAATGGTGTTTAGAATTGGTGGGTCAGTAGTTCATTAATGTGATAGTCTAATAATCATCTGGAGCCAGGCTTAAACCTCAAACTATTATCGCTGCTTCAGTAGCCCGTACAGCATTGAGATTTTTATTTCCCTGTGAGAAACCCCAAATGAACCTTGCCTCCAGAGCTGGCTGTGCATAATAAAAACTGTAGCAAATACAGAAGGGAAAGGCAGGCAGAGGTATTTGTCTGACCCTAATTCCAGTATATTACCTGCTAAGGATGGTGCTACAGAATGAATTTTAATACTCAAGTTTACATGCTTGGTGAACTGATATTTATATTTATTCCAACTCTAAGAGTCCATGAAACACTGAAATTAGCTTGAATGAAGTTAGGAAAGAGCAGAAAGCTCCGATGACAGCTATTAATAGCATTTTTAGCAATAAAGTGTTTTTTAATTCAGATACGTACACTGGGGTTTTTAGACATAATGCTATTGAATAGTTAATAAACTACAGATTAGTGTAGACATAACTTTTACATGCACTTTTGACATTTTTCAAAACCAAAAAATTCATTTGACTTGCTTTACTGTGGTGGTCTAGAAGTGAACCACCAATATCTCAGAGATATGCCTATATTCTCAAATATCTATATAAAACAAGCAGAGTAACTAGATAGCAAGACAAAAATTCAGGGACAAGATTTTAAACAAAATTGCATCTGAAAACATCTCCACTGAATCCAAAATACAAGTGGGTGGAGAAAAACCACTAACAGCAAGATCTGCATAGTATTGGTGACTATATAAAAGTTGAAAGAAGCAATGAAACATCTGACCATCCTGTTAAGAGAATCTGAAAGAACCAACAGATACTCACCAGAAAGTCAAACAAGCCAATTTTAAAGCCAAGTTTAAAAACCCGTAAAACTGTTACGGGTTTTGTCTACTCAAAGTATGGGTAACAGCAAGGAATTTTGGTAAAAACATCAACACTCATTCATGATTGCTCTGCCCTGAGTCCGGATCCCCAGAATTGAGAGAATAAGATGTCCACAGCAATGCAAAAGCAAAAAGGGGTTTATTGCTAGCTCGAGCTAGGGCCCATGTCTCGTCCAGCACAGTGGAGTCGAACAAGAGCCCCGAGCCCTGAATTACAGCAGTTTTTATACATTTGGTGTGGGTTAGAACAAAGACAGGGAGTTGGCAAGGGCAGATTGGCTGCAAGGGTTTCTTAGCATTTACTGATTGGCTAAATTTTGCGCATGCGGGCTCGCTTACGGGACCTTCCATGTTATCTGGGTTCGCTCCAACCAGGCTATAGGGAATATGCTGACTGGATGAGTCTCAAGGTCGGGGGATGATGATCTCAGCTCCTTCTGGGCAGAGACCCAGCTTTTCCCGTGATTGTAGCTCTGGCCTACTTTAGTCCTTGACGCCTGTCATGGCTTCTGTCAGGTCTCAACAATGATAAAAAAAAAAAAATCTTGTATTTGTCTTAATTTTAAAAGTAGGACAACTAATTAAACCTTAAACACACTTTTTTATGGTAAAATGGTAAAAGATTTTCTTAGCAGCAAAAAGTTTTGGTGTATTTTTAGAAAATCCTGAAATAAATTTATAAGTGGTATAAAGATATTAAAAACATATTATGATATGAGAAATTTTTAAAAAACTTTTCTAGATTCTCTGAGAAATAAACAGAGACTGTGGAGAAGAAAAGAGAGCATATATTATGTAGAAAGAAGATTCTCACGTGTTAAAGAAAGTTAAGGAGACCTCCGAAAGTATAAATCTCTTCAGTTTAGGGAGAAACCTTATTTTCTGTGTAAACTGAGAAGTATCAGCATTATAAGGAATGAAATGCTCTTGCTGTTAAAATATTGCAGCTACTGGAATATGAGGGATGGGATGGGGAGGGAGGTGGGAGCAGGGTTCAGGATGGGGAATACATGTACACCCATGGCTGATTCATGTCAATGTATGGCAAAAACCACTACAATATTGTAAAGTAATTAGCCTCCAATTAAAATAATTTAAAAAAAAGGAAAGAGATACAGAAAGGCATCTTTTAAGAAAAAGCATTGATTACAAAAGGCATATAATTACTAGAAGAAGAAAAGTTAAGATCATGGCACCTGGTCCCATCACTTCATGGGAAATAGATGGGGAAACAGTGTAAACAGTGACAGGCTTTATTTTCTGAGGCTCCAAAATCACTGCAGATGGTGACTGTAGCCATGAAATTAAAAGATGCTTGCTCCTTGGAAGAAAACTATGACCAACCTAGACAGCATATTAAAAAGCAGAGACACTACTTTGCCAACAAAGGTCCGTCTAGTCAAAGCTATGGTTTTTCCAGTAGTCATATATGGATGTAAGAGTTGGACTGTAAAGAAAGCTGAGCTCTGAAGAATTGATGCTTTTCTTGAGAGTCCCTTGAACAGCAAGGAGATCAAACCAGTCAATCCTAAAGGAAATTAACTCTGAACATTCACTGAAGGACTGATGCTGAAGCTGAAGCTCCAATACTTTGGCCACCTGATGTGAAAAGCCAACTCATTGGATAAGATTCTGATGCTGGGAAAGATTGAAGGCAGGAGAAGGGGGACAACAGAGGATGAGATGGTTGGGTGGCATCACCGACTCAATGGACATGAGTTTTAGTGAACTCTGGGTGATAGTTAAAAGCAGGGAAGCCTGGTGTGCTGCAGTCCATGGGGTTGCAAAGAGTCATATGATTATGTGACTGAACAATAACAAAGGCAAGTGATTAAGTAATTAAGTTTTTGTACATAATTGTTACTTAAATTTTTTATGCCAAATTTTTAATATAACTATTTCTGTCTATTTCTTTTCATTAGGTTAATGAACTGCTAATTTTCATAATGTGCTCTGAAATACATATAAAATTTGTTTCTTTGATTATAAGTACAATATATATTCATTTCTGAAATCTAGAAGAGAGTATANTTTATGCCAAATTTTTAATATAACTATTTCTGTCTATTTCTTTTCATTAGGTTAATGAACTGCTAATTTTCATAATGTGCTCTGAAATACATATAAAATTTGTTTCTTTGATTATAAGTACAATATATATTCATTTCTGAAATCTAGAAGAGAGTATAAGAAAAAAAATAAAAAGAAGCCTATGTCCTACTATCCAGAGATAATTATTAACTCTGATATATTTCCCAGACTTTTAATCTATATACACACATGTCTGTACTTATTCATGGATAAATTCATTCACTCATTATCTATTTTTATAAAGGTAGGATCATATGAAATTTCACGTTCTGCTTTTTTTTTAACTTCACATTCTGAGCTCTCCCCCAGATCATTAAATATTCCTTGAAAATATAATTTTAATGGCTATTTAATACTTCATCATAGTTTTGCCTTTACTAGACTTACTAATATCCTCAAAAGGTAAATTAACAGAATAAGTATACAAGTAAATATACAAGTTATAATTTATGTTATGAGAATTCTAAACATAGTCACAAATAAACTGTTGCTTACCTTTCTATACATGGTCTTCAGTGCTGGATTTAAAGGTTCCTTGCTTATGTTTAGTCTGAAATTCCATGACTGTCTAATAGGTGAAGGTAATGACATTATTTCTCCACTTTCTTCAAACCAACACTTTCCCTATTAAAAAATTTAAGAATATAGAAATTAAATATTACACTAAAAACAAATGTCACATACTGCCAGTGAGTGATTTAGCTTATCAGGTAATGAACTTACATCTTCTAGTTTAAGCAGACGATTTTCCATTTTGTTGCAGGTCTTTTTATATATTTCTGGCTTTTTCTGAATATAGAATCCTTCTTCTTCTAAAATGCGTGGCATCATATCTTCTGGCAGTTTAAGCTGGTTGATCACTTAATAACAAAACCTAGATGTTACTTTCAAGTCCAAAACAGTAAACTGGGATTGACCAAACAAGAAACAAAAGAGGACTATCATATACTCTACCACTAAAGTCTACCATTCTATTTACTACTGTGGGCAGGAATCCCTTAGAAGAAATGGAGTAGCCATTATAGTCAACAAGAGTCTGAAATGCAGTACTTGGATGCAATCTCAAAAAAGACAACAATGATCTCTGTTTGTTTCCAAGGCAAACCATTCAATATCACAGTAATCCAAGTCTATGGCTCAACCTGTAACATGGAAGAAGCTGAAGTTGAACAGTTCTATGAAGACCTACAAGACTTTTTAGAACTAAAACCCCAAAAAGATGTCCTTTTCATTATNTAATATATGTCAGTTCAGTTCAGTTGCTCAGGCATATCCAACCCTTTGCAACCCATGGACACTAGGCTTCCCTGTCCATCACCAACTCCCCGAGCTTGCTCAAACTCATGTCCATCGAGTTGGTGATGCCATCCAACCATGCTATCTGTTGTCCCCTTCTCCTCCTGCCTTCAATCTTTCCCAGAAAGGAGTCCGTTCTTCGCATCAGGTGGCCCAAGTATTGGAGCTTCAGCTTCAGCATCACTCCTTCCAATGAATATTCAGGACTGATTTCCTGTAGGATTAACTGGTTTGATCTCCCTGCAGTCCAAGGGACTCTCAAGAGTCTTCTCTACCACCACAGTTCAAAAGCATCAGTTCTTCGGTGCTCAGCTTTTTTTATGGTCCAACTCTCCCATCCATACATGACTACCGGAAAAACCATAGTTTTGAGTAGATGGACCTTTGTTGGCAAAGTAATGTCTCTGCTTTTTAATATCCTAAGCTGGTCATAGCTTTTTTCCCAAAGAGCAAGCGTCTTTTCATTTCACGGTTGCAGTCACTATCTGCACCCTGGTTGCAGTCTCATCCATGTGCCTTGCAAGCTCCTTCCTCTAGGACCGGACCCTGGCCGGTCAGCTCCGGCTGCTGCTGCTGCTTCCTCCTGGGTTCCTGGCCGCCTCCTCGTTCTCCTCCCGGCCCAAGTTCCTATCGCACTTCCTCCTCTTCTCCTTCTCCTACTATCCCGGAGACCATGGGAGGCTCCATATTATGGGGTTCTTCCCGGTCTTCCAGGCTGTGATAGCATCATCAGGCTGCGCCCTCCTTCCCGCCCGCCCCCAGCCGAGGCTCCAGTCTTGAGCGCTGCGGATGAATCAGACTCTGCGCCGGAATATGCGGGGATGCCCTCGTCTGGGGTAGACCGCCAGGGGCAAGTCCTCTTTGGGGCACCTGGTCCCGGTTACAGCGGTTATAGCATGTGTGTAGCCGGTCCAATCGGAGAAGGCAATGCCAGCNTTGAGCGCTGCGGATGAATCAGACTCTGCGCCGGAATATGCGGGGATGCCCTCGTCTGGGGTAGACCGCCAGGGGCAAGTCCTCTTTGGGGCACCTGGTCCCGGTTACAGCGGTTATAGCATGTGTGTAGCCGGTCCAATCGGAGAAGGCAATGCCAGCCCACTCCAGTACTCTTGCCTGGAAAATCCCATGGGTGGAGGAGCCTGGTAGGCTGCAGTGCATGGGGTCGCTGAGGGTCGGACACGACTGAGCGACTTCCCTTTTAGTTTTCACTTTCATGCATTTTTGGAGAAGGAAATGGCAACCCATTCCAGTGTTCTCACCAGGAGAATCCCGGGGACGGGGGATTGTGGGCTACCTTGTGGGCTACCGTCTATGGGGTCGCACAGAGTCGGACACGACTGAAGCGACTTAGGAGCAGCAGCAGCAGCAGCAGCAACAGCAGCCCGTCCAATGTGTACCCGCTCCTGGTTAGGCGCCCGCCCTCCGTTCCTGGCGCCCCTCCCTGCCTCCCTCGCACCGCCCCCCCTCCCCGATTTGCTTTTTTTTCTTTCTTACTTTGTGCTCAACTTTTATGCCTAAAAGCCTATAACCCTCTTTCTGATTGAATTTTTAAAATTTGAGTTGGTATTTTTCCTCTAGTAATCTTGGAGTGGATATCTGGGATTCTGATAAAGCAGCCAAATCTCCCATCCGATTCTATGGACGAAACCATGGATTGACTCTCAAAATGAAGGCTTTCGTGGGTAAAAGAGACATGATTTTATATTAATATTTTATAAATGTTATGAAACATATTTACTAAGAATCAGGAAATGTGCATTAAAGCTTTAGCTCTACCGCTTAGAAATTATATATAATTTAGAACAAGCGACATAACCTTTCAGGCCACTCTTGTTTAATTTGTAACCTAAAGCAATTGGACCAAATCAGTTAGCTTTTGTTAAGATGCATCATAAGGATATCGAAAACTAGTATTTGATGAGATATTATTTGTTTTACAGGAGTAAAAAGTGTTTAAGTCAAATAAATTTTGGAAATGCAAACTGCAATCAACATGAGCATTACTTTATAAAAAGCCCTTAGGATTCCTGAAGAATTTATTAAATTTTTATGTGTGGAATCTAAAATGTCACAAATGAATTTATCTTTGAAACAGAAACAGACTCACAGACATAGAGAACAGACTTGTGGTTGCCAAAGGGGAAATGTTGGTTGGGGGAGTGATGGATTGAGAGTTTGGGATTAGAAGATGTTAATTACTATTATATATTTTATATAATTACTATATATTATTAAGCTATTATATATAAAATAGAAAAACACCAAGATTCTACTGTATAGCACAGGGAACTATTTCAGTATCCTGTAATAAATCATAATAGAAAAGAATATGAAAAAGAATATATGTAACTGAATCACTTTGTCATACACAAGAAACACACAAATTGTAAATCGACTATACTTCAATACATTAAAAAAATAATTTATTAAATTTTATTTAACCANCAGTATCCTGTAATAAATCATAATAGAAAAGAATATGAAAAAGAATATATGTAACTGAATCACTTTGTCATACACAAGAAACACACAAATTGTAAATCGACTATACTTCAATACATTAAAAAAATAATTTATTAAATTTTATTTAACCAAAATTTCCCCAAATTATTTGAGCACAGAACTCTTGTTTCCCCCACAGGACAAGCATTAGCATGACATGGGACACTAATTGTCTCCAAACTGTTTAGCAAATATTGATTAATCTGAAAGTAATATATTGCAGACAAGATCATTGTTCTTGATAGCAGGTTTCTACTGGGGTGGTAATCACAAGATTGGAAAGCGGAATCAAAATGTAAAAATGCTGTAAAGGCAGAATGGGCAGGTCTTGGCCAGGACAAGCCCCTCACTTCAACACTGATAAAGTTGATTCTGATCTTGGTTCCTTAAGGAAGTGGTGGTGTTAATCATGATAAAATGCAGGAGGAGGAGCAAGTTTATGAGCAGTATAAGTCATCCTAAATACACACTGTTCCCTATCACAGGTCTTTTCCTCCCCTCTCTTCTTAGAACCTTGCTATAAGAAAAGATGTTGTTTCTTAGGAGACTGTATCTCACTTTTCATTGACTAATCCATGTTCTCTGATACTCATTGTGCAAAAGGGATATAGAAATAAAAAGTCGACTCAGGTGCTGATGAGGGTGATTCCATCATTATATCATCAATATAAATTTAGAAATTAATTTACTTAAAATAGAGAAATACAAAAGGCATAACAACACTTTTAAAACATGTAGTCTTAAATGCCACTTTGAAAGAAGAAGGCTTATGGAGACATTCTTTTCCCAATTAATTAAAATAACTATTGTGATTAAACCAATTATGTTCAGTTGTATTAGATTCTTGTGCAAATAAAAACTTAAGTAGTTAACTATACACTGTCTTAAACATATAAGGAAAATAAATAGAAGGTCTCTTAGTTAATCTGTCATTTTGGAGAATGTGAGACTAATGTGGGAGGTGCCAGAGCATCCTGGTTAAGGCTGTGGAAAGAAGATGGAATTGGTGATGTCTTGGAAGAAATGACATTTTTTAAAGAATATTCTTTGGCAAGATAAGTAGATTTCAGTTTATGGAGAACATGCTTTATGTTTTAGATAATGAGAAACTGTGGTACACTGAATCATTGTGCCCAGTGTTTCATGAATTTTCTGTTACAGTTAGTCATTCATGTCCTTTGCCACATGACTCTGCAATTTTTCCCAGTGTTTCTTCAATTGGTAAAGTTGGGGTTGGTCATATGACTTATTTTGGTCAGTAGAATGTGAATAGAAGTAACAGGGCCAAGTCTGGGCCAAGACCTGAAGAGGCATCCTGCATTTGCTGTCCGTTTCGTGTCCCTTCTACTCAGAACATGGCTCAGGAAGCCACCAGACAAGGAGAGTGGGAGATACATGGAGCAGGCCTGAACTTGACCTACTGCTGGAAATAGAGATACTAGCTGACTTGAGACCCATGAACATGAAAATCAATGTTTACTGTGGTAAGCCACTGAAATTTTGAGGTCGTTATAAGAAATTAAAGGGAAAAAAAAAAAAAAAACTAGTACAAACTGAAATACCTGGCTAGTGCAGGCTAATTGTGAGCAACTTGTTATGTTCAAACAAAATAGCAATTATCAGACTCTGAATCAGAGAGGGATGAAACCATTTTGGTGAAATTCAACTCATCTTTCAAACCAACAATACATGAGAATATATTTTAATAGTAATTTTACTATCATATGGTAAACTTTGTGAGCTCTTAAGAGACTAATCTTTATTTGAATATTCAAATTTACACTTTGACTATAGAATATAAGCATCCAAATTGTCTTGTATTATCTTTAAATCCAGATTAAATTTTCTAAAGTTTAGGGTTAATCATCAAGCATCTTGGTCTGAATGACAGGCATCTCTATTGTCATAAAAAAAAGACGCAACAAAACCTGAGGAATAATGTGAAATTCTGAGCTGGGATGTTAAATGCTTGTTAAGGATAATGTTAAACTTCATATATAATAAATAATAGCAAGGATGTTACAGCATCTATAGCTGTTTAAAGAAGTACCCCCCACCAAAGAAAGACAAAGTACATTGCCTGTGTTTTTTCAGCTTTGAATGTACTTTTTGATATGTGCTGTTTAATATGGTAGCCACTCCTGATTAGGATGTGCTCTAAGTGTAATATACACAACAAATTTCAAAAACTTAATATTAAAAAATAAGAAATTCATTAATTACATATTAATTACATGTTGAAATGGGTTCTAGGCACCTTCACCATAAGTATCTTTGCCATTGACACCTCTGCCACAAGCGTTTTGCGGCAAACATTTTCATCAAATAACTCATTGTCTATAAGGCACATTCTCCGTAAAAGATAAAATAACGGAGGTGAGAGTTTTTGGTTTGACAGTTTGGTTTCAACTGGTTGAAATGTGTTAGCGTTTCTTCTAGTTGGCAACATTATTAATGGCTTTATTGAGCTCGCATATGACACTGATTTGTCCCAAGAGCTGGTTTCTTATTTTGAAACACTACTTTGGAGGAGAAAGAGGCCACAGTCCTAGAAGGTGGAGAGGGAAACCCACATTTCCCACATGACTTTGGAATGTCTGTCAACGGACACATGACAATATGCCAAGAACAAACAACAATGGTGTCGAAGCTTTCATAGCACAGCGCAAAGCTCAGTTACAGAGACGCCTCTAAGCACTTGGAAACTTACATCACTCTTTATGAAGGAAGAAATTTTAGTGAGCAAGAAAAAGTATGATGCAGAATGAGGAGACAAACCAATGAGCCAAAAAAATAAACCCTGTATAAAATGCTATGAATGAAAGACTTGGAAGACAAGTACTTAGGTACAACCTGCAAAATAAAATAAGCTATTTGTACAGCATTGCCATGAATTTACACACATTTTAAATGTACTCAAACATTTTATATTTCATAGTGTCTTGAATTTTGTTATTCATTTCCTTGTGTCCTTTAATTGCCCCTCTTTTATTTTCCATTATTTTATATTTTATGGCAAAATTGCTTCCAAGCTAATTACTACAGTGAAAATGTGGCCACAGTGCTTATGGCAAAGATGTCTATGGCAAAGATGCTTAAAGCAGAAGTACCTAGAACCAGCAGTAACACTTGTAGATGTGGCACACTTTTGTTGTGTAAATACCAAAAAGGGATGCCACTCTCACTCGTGAAGTTCTGTCACTAAATTAGATTCTGGGACAGTAAGACATAGCATGGCTTTAGTGAGCATCTTTGTGGTGCAAGGGGTTAGCATGCTTAGCAAAATGGAAAGGTTGATGGTTCGTGTCTACCTCAGGATGGTCTTATACCCAGCCAATTTCTTGGTGATGAAAATATTCTGGAGTTGGATAGTAGTGACAGTTGCACAGCATTGTGAATGTACTAAATGCCATTAAACTGTTTATGTTATAATGAGGAATTTTAGGTTCTATGCCTTTTACCACAATAAAAACCAACCCCAGGAGATGTTTTAGAGGATGCATTTTTCCAACCTTATGTTGTAACTGTATTTTTCTTCTTGACATGTGTACACCTAACTAAATAATATGCCGTGATATCTGAATGCCATATATATATGTACAGCAGCTTTTAAAATAATCTCTGGTATGGGTGTCCCACTCTGTAGCATTTTTGGCATCACCCAGGATTATGTGACTTAGGCAAAAACCCTCTTTTGGCTTGGATTAACTATTACTGCATAAGCACAGAAATTCTTTTGCAAGACTCTTTTGCCCTAGCACACATGTGCTTAGTCTAGAAAATTTTCCCATGGAAAGGGCAGGCTGGGCTTGGGTGTGTATCTGTCTTCTCCAAAGGCATTGTATGGCTTTCTTGATAAATGAGAAACAGGTCTGTAAGATCACAACTGAATTTGTTCCCAAGACTCTTCTTTTAGCCAGGGCAGCTTCCCAGCACAGGACTCAAGATTCTCAGTTCTTTTGGACAAAGTCAATATTGTTCTTTCATAAAGCAATGATCATGAAAGGAGGCAGATCTTTAAGACCCACACAAACAAAGTGTACAAAAGAGAAAGGGAGGAAGTTTGGAAAGACTCACAGAAAAGACAGTGTCTGTCAGGAAGTCCTTGAAGCAGAGGGTGGTGAATACCTCCCACGGAGAGGCTTTAGCAAAGGCCAAGGAAGCCTCATGCTGGTCAAGACTGGCCTTGGTGAGCGAGAGTGGTGACCTTGTGCACCACTGTGGAGGAAAGTGCTTCCTGGGCAAGTTTTCTCACTCCAGCCAGAAGATTTCAGCTGCTCCTGCTATACCATGTCTTTCCAGAAATATGAAGGCTTGTGAAAGACAACTATGCCTACGATGATCACCGTGAGCAGGATCAGGGAGAAGAGGACCATGAGGAAGACATAGGTGGAGTAGGGGAGGGGTGGGGACACTGGCCCTTCAGCTGGAATCTTGTTGGTCAAGTTCAGCATGTAGCCCAAAGTCCACCCAACGCTGGTGCTCCGGACCTGCAACAGTGGGGAAAATGTTGTTTCTAGATTGAGGATCAAATGAGCTTTCATTCAACCGTACCCATAACACTGAACCACCAGGAAGTGAAAGCAACGCGTTCGGTTCTCTAAAGGGATTCCTTCAATACTTTGAACTGGGAATATGGCTGTGAGGAGATAGGAGCAAGAGATTAGTAGTAGGGCCTCACTACTGTATTCCCCAAATTTAGAGAGGAATTTGGTGAATGATGGCTCAGTTCTCCTGCCAAGAAGAACTTAATCCAAATGAGGCCTTTGGAAGTTTGCATGCCTCTTTTGCTATTTGTGTGAATGTGGGTGGGNGAAGGGGGACAACAGAGGATGAGACGGTTGGATGGCATCACCAACTCGATGGACATGAGTTTGAGCAAGCTCCAGGAGTTGGTGATGGACAGGGAAGCCTAGAGTGCTGAAGTCCATGGGGTTGCAAAAAGTCAGACACGACTGAGCGACTGAGCTGATGGTAGCTAATGAAACAATATACTTATAAACTGTGAGTACTATAATCCTTGGTCTTCAGGACCAATACATGACATTTGAAATAATGAGTAAATATAGGGGCACCTCTTTCAGCCTCTGCTTAAATTTTTTTCTTATTCTGGAATAATGAAGAAAAGAAGGAATTTAGAGTCAGGATTCAAATGGTCCCCCAATTCTTCTTCAAGATGTAATGAAAATGACACTATCTTTTTGTTTCCTTGGGACTTACTCAGTTTCTACTTCCTAAGTGTCTTTGTGGAGAAGGCAATGGCACCCCACTCCAGTACTCTTGCCTAAAAAATCCCATGGACAGAGGAGCCTGGTAGGCTGCAGTCCATGGGGTCGCCAAGAGTTGGACACGACTGAGCGACTTCACTTTCACTTTTCACTTTCATACATTGGAGAAGGAAATGGCAACCCACTCCAGTGTTCTTGCCTGGAGAATCCCAGGGACAGGAGAGTCTGGTGGGCTGCCTTCTATGGGGTCGCACAGAGTCAGGCATGACTGAAGTGACTTAGCAGCAGTAGCAGTAACTGTCTTTATAGAGGAAAATCCTTACCTAAGACATCTAACTGTTGATTCTTCTGACATCTGAGATGCCACCTGTGGCAGATTCTAATGGGTGCCTACCCAACAGCCTTACAGATTCCTTACATTCTGGCTTACAGATTCATGATTTTACCTGGTAGAGGAAAGCAATTTGCTCAAGACTCCCCGGTTCCAGGGGATGAACAGTGATTGTCTAAGCCAACCATGGTAACCCATTCCCTTTATCACAGGTTGGTTTACCAAATTCTGGCTAACGGTCTCCAAAAAGATGTCTGTTGACACTTCTGCAGAGTTAGAGAGCGATATATGCAAGATAAACTTCTTTCTTTCCTGCACTGGCTTTGCACAGAGCAGTAGCTGCCATTTTAGCACCACAACAAAGCCAAGAAAATAATTGAAAAGCTGATATTGTTAAGCTAAAGAACTCGCCCAGAATTATCTATCTCAAGGCTTATTCCCATGTGAGAAGATAAAGAATCCTGTTATTTAAACCTTTTAGAGGCACATATTCTATAATTTACAACCAAAATAATTCTAACAAGTATATCATTATTTCACAAACTTACCCCAAACTGCCCTTGGAGTGGCGGCAAGAAAACCCCATTGAAGGAGCAACTGGAGAAAGGGCAGTAACTGGTGTTAAAGAGTTGAATGATGCTTTGTTGACATTGTTGGAAGTTTCCAGTGCCATGGATTTCAATGTCAAAGAGTGGATAAGATAAATTGAACTCATCTCTCTTGGCACAGACACCTTCGCTGAAGACACTCATGTTTATTTTCCTTATGTATCCGGAGTGAAAGCATGGCTCACGGATGATTCCATTTGTACCCTGAAGGGGGAAAAAATCACTTGAAGGCACCACATGCAAATGCTTTGGACAAAAGCTCCAGTCTGACTTCATTAATGTACAGCAACTGAACAACATCCAGGCACTCAGCACTGGCATCAGTAGGCCCCTGCTCTGTCTTTTTGACCCTTGGGAATAGTCATATATGTTTAACAGGCACCAGGAATGGTATCAGATGTAAATGAACTTTTGCTACTCATAGGAAGCTAATGTGGTTGAAGCTGGGCCCAGAGATTCCACTTGTTTGGATTGGCCCTGAGTGCTTAGGTCAGAAGCAGATCCACAAGCAACACTCTCAAGGGTCTCAAAATTCTGAGCCTGAGGTAGTTCTCTGGGGGTCTGCTTATCTTCCTGCCCCCATCTCTAAGCCAGAAGCAAAAATCCCAAGAACTAGAAGGGCCATAAATCATGTTGACACAGGAGTATCAAAATGATTTTCAGCCCACAGCCCAGTCTGTTCAAGAGAAGAAAGGGGGCTGCAGTGGATGAGAGGCTTAGTGGAGCCTTAGGGCAGCAGCCCCTCCACCCATGGCAGTCATCTTATTGATAGTGCAGAAAGCTTGAGAGGAAAGCATGAACACACACACATACAATACTCTAGGCTTTTCATTGTCAGTTCTACAGGGATGAGAAATTATTTCCAAAGAAAGGATTTGAGTCGTGTTCTTGCAGACAGTACGGTAAACAAACATAGGAGGTGATGTCTAGATGGGACAGTTCACAGGAACTGACTAGATGTTCTTAGATATCTTCCCTGAAAAATTTTGGAAAGTACAGCAACCAACTTCAGACCAATTATGCAGTAGAAATAGAAAACAGCAAGATGTGGGGGCTGGAGGCCCCCAGCTGTTGGGAGGGTGGTCTGGATTCAGTTATACTTACCTGAAGTTCCAGGGCCAGTTTCTGAAAAAGTGCTTGGTCTTTCCCATAGCACAGGAAGCTGTGTGTATATACATTGTAGTTCTTGCCATAGAGGCGAAAGTACAGGTTGTTGTCTGGAGACTCGGTCGTTTCATTTCGAGGCACAAAAGTGATTTGTGTAGAGGCTCCCCCAAGGTCTAAAGCTCCATAGGTTTCCTGAGTATCGTCTTTGTTTGGCCTCAAGTTAAACCAGCTCAATTTCTGAAAGAGATTATAGTCACCAGCTGTAGAAGCCTCCGTACATCTCCCTTTTCATATGATTTCTTGGACTCAAGGACTTCCTAAGGCATAGGAGCTTAAGGGTGACACCAAGCCTACCAGAGGTTCTTGAGTCTGCATCAAATCAACAGCAAAAAAAAAAAGAGGGGCTTCAGAGACTCAGCTCAGATTGTAGCAATACAGGGCCAGTTTACAACCGGGGGGCCAGAAAGACTAAAATTCAAATCTCCACTCATTTGCTCATTAGCCATGTGACCTTAGGCAGAATAATTACCTTCTCTAGGCTTCCATTTGTGGCTTTTCAATGAGAGAACATCTCCTATAAGTATTCTGAAGATTAAACCAAATGGTATATGAAAAAATGCTTTGCATATAGCACAAGACACATAGCACCGGGAAAATAACAGATATCTTTATTTTCAATGATAGATTTTTAATTTTTCTATGTGTGCGTGTGTGCATACAAAGTCACTTCAGTCCTGTCCAACTCTTTGCAACCCTAAGGACTGTAGCCCACCAGGCTCCTCTGTCCATGGGATTCTCCAGAAGAAGAAGACTGGAGTGGGTTGCCATGCCTTCCTCCATAGGATCTTTCAGACCCTGGGATCAAACCCGTGTCTCTTGTGTCTCCTGCAGTGGCAGGCGGGTTCTTTACCACTAGTGCCAAGCAGGAATACCGATTTTTCTACATTTCTATATTTTTTATTTTTTCTATATCTCTGTAAGCTGAAGATATGGCTCCCTTATTCTCCGATAGCAAGAGTAGTTGTAAGAGAATTATACCTCTGGTGACCCTTGCAAATATAAGAGGAAGTTAATTTGCTCATTTATCCATCACTCATTCTGTTTAGTGATCCAGGTATTTCTGAGATATGTCAATGGCATTGACCCCCATGGAGCCACCTCCCTTGGTGCTGTGAGATAATCACCTGAGTGAATTTGCCCAGCAAATAGTTGACAGTAATCCAGCCATAGGCACCTTCCTCCTGGCCACTGATGATTCTGGCACCTTGGAAGTCAAAGGGGTACTTGCTGATGCTGCTTGCAACCGTAGCCAGGATCTTGTCTGCCATCTGTTTATTTTCCATCCTGCACAAAGAGCTGAGGTTACTGGTTTTGTTTGAATAACTACAACTACCTACTGCAGCCAGAGCTTCTAGCCTGTTCTACTAGGAAGCTGAACCACAAACTCATGGACTAAACAGATGGATGGAGATCCCCACACATGGCTGTCTGAGGAGTCCTCCCTTGGGCTGAGGCATAACTACTCTTGGCCCCCTCTCTCCAAATCCAAATCCTTTCAATCCCTATGTAGGTTGGTCCTCTTAAAAGACCATTTTCATTGTTGTTGCCTGGCTCCAGGAAATTATCAGAGTAATTTTAATTACTGTGGTGGTAGCTGGATATTGCTGGATCACCAAACCTAGAGCTGAGGTGTGCTACATTAGCTATTAATGGAGGCTTTGAGCTGCTTACACAGCTTCAGGACTCTCCTTGAGGTTTTTAATTAGGGCTCTAGTAAATTCCAGGTGGTAAACGTCCTGAGACAGATACCCAAACTCAGTTGGTGCCAGATTGGTTAAAAAATAATAAAAAAAAAACACCTTTCTTATATTGTGCCTCGGTTTTGGGGTTTGAAATCTTGAAATCTAAAGAAGAAATCTTCCAGAGTTGTCATAATGAAGATGGACTACAACTGCTTTCACCAAGGATTGCATGCTCAGCCATGTCTGACTCTTTGCAGCCCCATGGACTGTAGTCCACCAGACTCCTCTGTCCGTGGGATTTTTCGGGCAAGGATACTGGAGTGGGTTGCCATTTCCTTCTCCAAGGGATCGTCCCAACCTGGGGTCAAACCCATGTCTCTTGTGTCTCCTGCATTAGCAGGTTGGGTTCTTTTACCACTGCACCACCTAGGAAGCCCTTCCAAGATCTCGGTAATGCAGTACTGAGAGTCTCTGGGTCAGAAAACGCTGCCTTCCAACTGGCATTAGACTCCATAATCTCTCAGTGGAATGCCTTCCATACCCTACCAACTGGCCTCCTTATCCCTGGTTTTCCTCCCTTCCAATCCACCTCTCTACTAATGTGCATGGCACCCTGCATGGCAAATAGAGGGGGAAATGTGGAAGTAGTGACAGATTTCCTCTTCTTGGGCTCCAAAATCATTGTGGACAGTGACTGCAGCCAAGAAATCAGAAGACGTTTGCTTCTTGGTAGGAAAGCTATGACAAACCTAGATGTGTGTTGAAAAGCAGAGACATTACTCTGCCGACAAAGGTCCATATAGTCAAGGCCATGGTTTTCCCAGTGGTGACATACAGTTCCATTTGGCCCACAAAGAAAACAGAAAACCGAAGAATTGATGCCTTCAAACTGTGGTGCTGGAGAAGAGTCCTGAAAGTCCCTTGGACAGCAAGGAGATCAAGCCAGTTAAACTTAAGGGAGATAAACTCTGAATATTCACTGGAAGGAGTGATGCTGAAGCTGAAGCTCCAGTATTTTGGTCATCTGATGCTAACAGACTACTCATTGGAAAAGTCCCTGATGCTTGGAAAGATTGAGGGCAGAAGGAGAAGAGGGTGTCAGAGGATGAGATGACTGGACGGCATCACTAATGCAATGGCAATGAACTTGGGCAAGCTCCAAGGAGATGGTGAAGGCCAGGGAGGCCTGGCGTGCCACAGGCCATGGGGTCGCGAAGAGTCAGACACGACTGGGTAACTGAGTGTCACCGGTTGTGTAGCATCCTTTTATGGCTTCCCATTATTTCCCAGATAAACTCCGATCTCCTTGGCATGGCCCACGAGGCACTTTGTGATTTGAACCTTGCTCTCTCGGAATCCCACTCAGAACCTGGCTCTACCACTTGCCAGATGAGTGACCTTTGGTGAGTTCCTTAATATTTGTACACCACAGCTTTCTTAATCTGTTAAGAATAGCTAATGGTACCTCTTACTTTATAGAGTTACCTCTGTAACATGGTGCTGAGAACACAGAAAGGGCCCAACAAATACAAGCTTCTACCACTATTATTGTCACAACTGATATTTACCCTATGCACCCTATGTTCCATTTGTGCAGAACTATCTATAGTCCTCTGAACAGGCCCTGGTCTCTCACATACCCCTCTTGGGTACAGTGATTAAAATACAAGATCCAGAAAAAGGAGGGACTTGTACTTGACATGTAATAGGTGTCCAAGGTACATAGGTTATCAGAGAAGGCAATGGCACCCCACTCCAGTACTCTTGCCTGGAAAATCCCATGGACGGAGGAGCCTGGTAGGCTGCAGTCCATGGGGTCCCTAAGAGTCGGACCTGACTGAGCGACTTCACTTTCACTTTCATGCATTGGCGAAGGAAATGGCAACCCACTCCAGTGTTCTTGCCTGGAGAAGCCCAGGGATGGGGGAGCCTAGTGGGCTGCCATCTATGGGGTCACACAGAGTCAGACAGGACAGAAGCGACTTAGCAGTAGCAGTAGCAAACATAGGTTATGGAATACGTAACATCTACTTGGCCTGTGACGCCCTTCTCCCAACCTCCAACAAGCCCTCAAGGATTTGGTTCATGTACTCCTCCTCTGGTGAGTCTTCTTGATCTCCTCCCATCCTGGGCAGGGACAGCTATGTTCCCGTAGCAGCTCTGAACACTCCTCTAGCAAAGAATTGGCCACCCTGTATCAAAACTCGGATCTTGGGAGATGAATAGTCTATTCCCATTGTCCTGGGACAGAGGAGGTGGCCACTACACACTGAATCAATGAGTGAACAAACAAATGAAAAATTAAGCCTATAGGTGCTAAGTCGTGACGATTGTGCTATGACAATTTGTGTCTTGGGACATCTGTGATCTCCTCTGGGTCTCCTACTCCTAGATATGCAATGGCTAAATCTGTTACCCCAAATATCAGAGTATACAGGTTCAATCTTTGTGCCATCACTCCCTTGAATTTCCTGTGGGGAGATCAGCACGAGGGCTTTTTTTTTNTACAGTGCAGGCCAGAGTGTTTCATAAATATAGACGCAAAATCCAAAGAAGGTTATTAGCAAATTGAATATAAGACAGAAAACACATCAGGATCAAGCTGGGTACATTCCAAGAATGCAAAATTGATTTAATATTTGAAAATCAATAGATGCAATTTACCACATTAACAGAACAAAGAAAGAAATAATATAAATTATCTGAATAGAAGCAGAAAAGGCATTTCATAAAATTTAACAGTCATGCATAATAAAAACCCTTGCAAACTACAAACAAAAGTACACTTCCATAATTTAGTGAAGTTATCTATAAAAATCCTACAGAAAATATAGCTTGAAATCAAGGGAAAGAAAAAATGCCCACTTTATTACTTTGATTCAACATTATATTGAAGGTTCTAGCCAATATCATATAATGAATGTAATAATGTAATAAAATGAAATAAAAGGTAAGAGGATTGAAAGTCAAGAAATAGAACTGTCAGTATTCATAGATGATGTGATTTGTATTCTTACCCAAGAAATCTCCATATAAATTATTATAAATAATAAGTTAAAAATTTAGTAAGATTAAAAAATAAAAGGTCAACATAAACAATTATTTGTATTTTTATATACCAGTCACAGTTAGCAAATGAATTTTTTTCAAGGCTCATTTACAAAAGGATCAGAACAAATGCCTAGGTATAAATATAATAAAAACTGCTCAAGATATACATCCTGAAAATTATAGAAAGTTCCTGAGAGAAATTAAAGACATTCTAAAAAATTGAAGCATATGCCAATTTTCATGAATCAGAAGATCAATATTGTAATGATGTAAATATCCACAAGTTGATCTACAATTTTAATGCAATGTCAATCTAAATTCCAATAGGTCATCTCATTAAAATTGACAAGCCAATTCTAAATTTTATATGAAAATCATGAACAGCCCCTTGAAAAATTGTAAAGATCAAATTTAGAAAACATGGATTATCAGGCATCCAGACTTACTATAAGCTCTGGTAGTAAAGACTATGTAATATTTGCACAAGGATATACAAATAAACCAAAGGAACATAATTGAGAGCACAGAAGTAGATCTACACATATATGAATACTTTACTGATAATAAAATTGGCAAAGTAGAGCAGAGGGGAAAGGCAAGTTCCTTTCCATAAATGAACACTAGCCAATGAAATATCCATTCAGAAGAAAATGCTATTAATACTTTACTCTTACCTCACATAAGTATCATTTCCAGGTGAATTCTAGTTTTAACATGAAAGGTAAAATTTTTAGAAGATAAAATATGAAAATTTTTCATGGCCTTGAAAGAGAAAAAATGCCTTAAACAGAACACAAAGCGTAATAATCATAAATAAAACAATTAATGTATAGATTGTATTGAATNGGAGTTGGTGATGGACAGGGAGGCCTGGTGTGCTGTGATTCATGGGGTCATAAAGAGTCGGACATGACTGAGCGACTGAACTGAACTGAGCTGAATTACATATTTACGTGACTAGTTGATTAATGTCTGTCTTCTCTGTTAGATTCTAAGCCATGTTAGGGCAGGTCTGTATTGTTTACTATGGTATATCCAGTATCTACCATGGTAGACCCTATTATGTGTTAAGTACAAAGAAGGAATTCAACAGACAATTGCTGAGTCACATGAACAAATGAGGGGAGTTAGAACTATATGGTCCCTAAACTCCTTCCAGTCCTAAAAGACGTGAATATTCACAGTCTAATATAAAGTAATACCATGGGGCTGAATTCCATCCCTCCCCCACAACAAAAACCCCAGAAGTCAGGTAACATGGCCTGCAGGGTGAATTAACTCTTTTCGGTTTCTTCACACATATTGGTCCTTCAGAATCTTTCTTAAAAGCCCTGTAGTTTTAACGGTAACTTCAGCAACCTCATCACTCTGTTCCTGTGAGCGCTTTAGAATGAACAGAGCTTGTCCTTTTGAATGACTCTAGTGCTCTGTAAACAGACCAGGTCTGCCTTAGCTACAGGGATGCTGGCAGCACCTGAAAGCAATTAGGGACCATTTTCTTCTTTTCTTTTTTCTTTAGGTGGAGTTACTAGACCTTTAATATAAACTGCAGTTTTGTTGTCTATTGTTTTTTTTTTTTTAATTGTGGTAAAATACACAGTGGTAAAATACACAGATCAGCCCTGGGATTTCTTTGGAAGGAACGATGCCAAAGCTGAAACTCCAGTACTTTGGCCGCCTCATGCGAAGAGTTGACCATGTTAACTATTTTTAAGTGTACAGTGTGGCATTAAGTACTCTTGTGTAGCCATCACCACCTCTCATCTCCAGGTGTTGTTGCTTTGTTTTTGTTGTTTTGTTTTTAAATCCAGTGGAGTGAAAATACTATAGTTATTTCCCAAGAGTATTTGAGGTTGAAAATTGAGGCAAATTCTTCCAAATTCTCCATAAAAAAAGAAAAGAAAAAAACAGAAGCGCTGTCCTAAAAGACAGCACTTTAGTTCCCAGTGACAAAAGCAGATGCCCAGCACAGGTAGCAGCAGTTTGAAATCTTGGGAGCACCAGCTCAGTGACCACAATACACCAAGACCTGAGGGCCTTTCCTTAAACTCATCCCCAAAGCAGTGTGGACAGGTGGTCTCCACTGAGAGCTTCTGATGCACTGGGCACTCTGATAAGTGAGCTGGCAGTCCTATTCCATTTAATCCTTACAGCCATCTTCCAAGTAGCTATTACCACCATGTTACATATAAGGAAACTGATGTGTGGAGAGAATTTGCTTGCCAGGAGTCTCAAAGCTAGCAAATGGCAGATCTGGGGTTGAAATCACAGCTGTCTGGCCCTTGAGCTAGCATTCCAGGGAAGTGGCAAGTTTTAATGAAGGCATGTGGTTTTGGACAGGGTCAGTTTGGTGCCTTAGAGAGAAACCTGTGGGGTTCTGTGTGTGCCAGAATGTGCAATGCTTGCGCTGTAGCAATATCCTGACAGGTTGATAACTGCAATTTAGGAAGTGGTGAGCCAAACAGACCTCAAAGCTACCTCCCCACCAGGTCCACAGGACAAAAACACTTTCCCAGGGGACATTTAGGTACAGCTAATGATTTTCTGGTATATTAAGGTCCCAGTTTGTTAGCTTTAATGTGGTCACTGCATATTTACCCAGCAGCAGTTCCCAGACTTTAACGTCATGAGAACGGCCCAGGATGCCTGTTATGTGTGTGGATTCCTAGGCCCTACACACTGGAGGTCTGAATTATGTAGGCTCTGGGAATGAGGATGCGGAGCCAGGACCCAGAGGGCATCCTGAGGCAGAGGCCTGCCTCCCACACTGACAAATTCTGCTGTCCTTCTTCACATCCTCTTCACATCCAAGCAGGGAGCCCACTCTACTCACTGAGTCAGCAAACTTCTGTGAGGCCACCCCAGTCAGATGCTGTGCTGGCCGTAATTTAACATTTATTCTGTTGACAGTTCAGTTAATGATTGTCTCTTCCACTAGACTATAGCTTCGTGAGGATCAGGACCTGGCCAGTCTTGCTCACTGCTGTATTCCTAGAGCCTAAAGCAGGGTAGATGGTCAACGACTATTTATTAAATGAATGAATGGAGTGAAAGGTTAAGACAATACTGATATATGCAAAGATGAATGAAACGCAGTCCTGGCCTCAGAATGCTTATAACCTGGGTGGCTGGGCAAGTAAGGCCATCAGTACAAAAGTGAGTTCTTGTATTTTGTGAGATATGGTCAGGCATGAGGCAACCACTTTCTGACCAAGCTGAACCCAAACTGGATCAGTCAGGAAGATGAGAAGACTGGATCTTTGGAACTGGAGGGCTAACCTGAACTGGGCTAGAAGAGGGCAAGTCAGATGGGAAGAGGCAGAGGAAAAGATAAGTGGTGATTTGTCACCAGGCAGACAGGCTGCAAAGATGATCATGATAACCCATAAGTTACCAACAACAAGAGTGTGTGGTGGGCCAGCATCCTGTTCTGCACTTCACACTGCGTTTACTTTATCCCACTCAATTCCTACAGTAACCTACAAGATATCAGTGATCAGCTCTGTCTTACAAATGGAGAAACTGAGGCTCAGAGAAGTTATGTCCTATCTCTATAAGAACAGAGCTGAGGTTTAAACCCAGGTGTCATGAATCCATGGCCCCTGATGTGTTGCACTCCAAGCAGACAGAATTAATGATCCCCAAAATAAGACAAGGATGAAGAGTCAGGAAATGTGTAGAGATAGCCGAAAGCCCTCCGGTTCAGAAGCATATGGCCACAACCCTCTTTAAACAAAAGCATGGAGAGATTGTTCTCAACATGACATCCAAGGTGTTCCATCTTTATCTTAAAAGTTCCTTTAAGGAATTTAATGATAAATAATTATAAACAAATAAATTGGGAAAGGAGTATGTCAAGGCTACCTATTGTCACCCTGATTATTTAACTTATATGCAGAGTACATCATGCTTGGATGAAGTACAAGCTGGAATCAAGATTGCCAGGAGAAATATCAATAACCTCAGATACGCAGATGACACCATCCTATGGCAGAAAGCAAAGAAGAATCAAAGAGCCTCTTGATGAAAATGAAAGAGGAGAGTGAAAAAGATGGCTTAAAACTAAATATTCAAAGCACTGAGATCATGGCATCCGATCCCATCACTTCATGGCAAATAGATGGGGAAACAGTGGAAACAGGATACTTTATTTTGGGGAGCTCCAAAATAACTGCAGATGGTGACTGCAGCCATGAAATTAAAATATGCTTGCTCCTTGGAAGAAAAGCTATGACCAACCTAGACAGCCTATTAAAAAGCAGAGACATTACTTTGCCAACAAATGTCCGTCTAGTCAAAGCTATGGTTTTTCCAGCAGTAATGTATGGATGTTAGGGTTGGACTATAAAAAAAGCTGAGTGTCGAAGAACTGATGCTTTTGAACTGTGGTGTTGGAGAAGACTCTTGAGAGTCCCTTGGACTTGGCCACCTGATGCAAAGAACTGACTCACTAGAAAAGACCCTGATGCTGGGAAAGATTGAGGGCAGGAGGAGAAGGGGACGACAGAGGATGAGATGGTTGGATGGCATCACCGACTCAATGGATATGAGTTTTAGCAAGCTCCAGCAGTTGGTGATGGATAGGGAAGCCTGGCGTGCTGCGGTACATGGGATTGCAAAGAGTCAGACATGACTGAGCGACTGAACTGAACTGAAAGGAATTTAATCACTAAGATCTGGTGGACCTCAGTGTCTCTCACACTATTTCCTTAAAACCTTAATTCCATGGCAATGCTTTAGTTCCAGCCTAATCTGCCTTGTCTACACAACGTCAGGAATATCCTACCTGGTCTCTCTTCTAATCTGCTCTCCAGCCAAGAAGAATCTCAGAAACACAATCTGCGCCCCACCTCCCTGTTTGCTTCCCAGGTAGCTTAGTGGTAAAGAATCTGTCCACCAACACAGGAGACACAAGAGATGCGGGTTCTATCCCTGGCTTGGGAAGATTTCCTAGAGGAGGGCACGGCAACCCACTCCAATATTCTTCCTGGAGAGTTCCATGGACAGCGGAGTCTGCAAGGCTACAGTCCATGGTTTGCAAAGAGTCAGACACAACTGAGCACACAGGCACACACCCTGTTTGAAATCTAAGCCGTGGTTGACAAGCATGACTGCTCATTAAAATCACCTGGGAAGGTTCTAGAACATACCCCCAAAGATTCTAATTGACCCAGGGTAGAGTCCAGAAATGAGTATTTCTAAAAAGCTCCCAGGAGCTTTTAAATGGAGCCAATCTTGAGCACTGCTACAGCTGAATGAGATATCTATCACTGAGCTAGGCATACTCACGTTGAAGTCTCCTCTCCCACCATTCCTTCCTGCCCTATATTCAATTTTCTAGCCATGGTGAACTGTTGGTGATTCCCCAGGATCATCTGTTTATTTTCAGCTGCCACTCTGTAACAAATGGTAGGGTCTTTGTCCAGAAAACGTCCTATCTCACCTCCTGTCAGACTCCTTAGTGTTCTTCATTACTTGGCCCCAAGGCCACCTCCTCCATGAAGTCTTCACATGAACAGGCACAACTGGTGACTCCTTCCTCTGGGCAGCTGTAGCATTACACCTATATTCACACGTCTCTATTGTTCTGAAACTATGTGTACAAACGAATCTCTCTCCTACAAAAGGGTGTCAGAACAGTGATGCTTCAGATAACTTTGGTGGCCACTTCATGTTTTTTGACCAGCATTTTTCTAGCTCAACCTGTATCTTACTTCTCTATTTCTTCACAAGGTCTTCTCTCCTACAACCTCGTAGTCCCAGCCCCTCTGACATATGTACAAACCTGGAAGTGCCAAGGAGCTAACCTCTGGGGCAACCCTTGACCAACAGGGATGAGAACCCAGGGATAAATCCCTAGAGCAGTAATTCAGAAGTGCTTTCTCCATAGCTCTTCAGAGGGTCCTAGTGGGATCGGGCCAATCATACTACTATAAAGACTCACTTTAGATGACAAAGACCTTGTTCCATTTTTCCAGGCCAACACAATAACACAGAATCACAACAGTCTTGAAGACAACCATCATGAATGACAAAAAGTCATCCATGACCACAAGTACTCATTGAGAACACAGAGCCTAAGTCTGTCATGGATTTTGCCTCCTAAGCCATCTCCCTCACCAATGATGCAATAATGAACATATAAAAAGGTCAAATCAAGAAGACAATCACATACTTTTGGAGCTGGTAAACAAATAGCAAAACCAAGATGTCATGAGGCTTCAACTGTGAGTGAAGTTTAGCCAAGAGAGCCAGCATCACTGAATATTTAAAGTCAAGAGACCATTGACAGTGAGATAGTATCAGCCTTCAGTGCTGACAAAGGGACTACTGTGCACAGCCCCACTGGGTTGAATGTGTGTGGCAAACAGAAGCCAATGTAACATCCAGGCCTCTGCTATAGAGCAAATGATTTGAGTAAGTGGCAGTAGTTTCAGAGGCCTAGCATATGCACCCATCTTTCTAGGCTCAAAGTTTAATATATTCAAATGCAAAAATATATATACTTTTGCATAGGTATTTCAGGGTTTCCATGGATATGTCACTGCCCACACATATGTATGTGTTTATTAGCACACTGGTCTCTGGGCCCTTGAAGATTTATTAACTATAATTCAAATGAAAGTTTAAAATTAATGTATTTACAATAAAAACTTAAACTTACTGTATGCTTTTAAATTAATGGTTTAAATAATGAACATATTACAAGGTATTAGTGAGGTATTCATGTCTTTGAAATTGAACTTTGATGAGTTTGAAAGGAAGCAGAAATAAATCACAGCAGAGTTAATGACCCTAATTATTTTTAATGATACACACACACACACTCACTAGCTCTTCAAATGTGGAAATTTCACAAGAAATCTATACATCCATGTGTTTATTTCAAATTACTATATTCAATACATGTATGTGGTCTCCAGGGGCTTTTTTTAAAAAATTGATCTTTAAATTGATTTCTTTTTAATATTTTAGAGATGAGGGACAAGTCTTCTCCAGAAGCTTTGACTTCCACAGTGCTTCATACAGAGCTGTCTAGTAAAGTTTATTATTTTGGTGATAGTGATAATAATGGAGTAAGAACAAAGAATGCAGTGTTCAGTAAACAAAGAGTTCATTGTTTCCACAAGGAAACAAACAGTATGAAGTAGAGATAGTACTAGAGTTATGGAAACCAACACAGTGTATCACAGATCTGGACGTGGTGAATAAAGCATTTGTCTCTGTTAGAATACTGATTTAATCAGTTTGCTGAACAATCGTAAAGACAATTATCTTTCCACCCCTAATTGATCCAAGGCATTCTCTCCTCCAGAATAAGCATTTGCTACCATTTTACTCACCTAGTTCAATGGAGACTGACTTGCTCCTGGGCTTCCAGAACCTCAACTCCTACTGCTCTAATTTACCATAACTCCCCTTTCCCTCTGCCCCATCCAGGGATCCTAAAACACATGTACACACACACACACACACACACACACACTCAGGGGTTTGAGTTACCTTAACATTTTCTGGCAGTGCTTTGTTCTGGGTCAGCCCCAGAGCGAGCAATGCTACCACAGCGATGATGCAGGAGAAACCAAGGATGCTCAGTATGTTTTTAGAGCAAAATACCTTCAGTTCAGATTCTAAAATCAAAAGAAGAGAAAACATCAGTAAGAAATCAACAGACATTGATTTTCCTCCCCTTTCTGTATGGCCTTGTACTGGCTTTCTGGAGACAGCAAAGAAGATAAAAGGTGAACTTTATCCAAGAGGCACTTGCAAAGTAATGGGGTAAAAGTTAAAAAACAAAAGTATGTGTCTGTGCTGTGATGAGGGCCAAAATTGAGTTAGTGGCTGTGGTAAAGAGAATGGGCAGAATTAGATCAGTGATGAGATACAAGATAAGAAGGAAAAACCCCAAACTGGCAGCTTGTTTACTAGGTCATATAGATCTATCTGTATGGACTTCCCTGGTGGCTCAGAAGGTAAAGCGTTTGTCCACAACATGGGAGACCCGGGTTCTATTCTTGGGTTGGGAAGATCCCCTGGAGAAGGAAATGGCAATCCACTCCAGAACTATTGCCTGAAAAATCCCATGGACAGAGGAGCCTGGTAGGCTACAGTCCATGGGGTCGCAAATAGTCGGACATGACTGAGCGACTTCACTTCACTTCACTACTTCACATAGATCTATCAAGGTTAAAGAAACCAAGAAAGCAAAGATGGCCTTCCTCATTTTTAAAATCTACCAAAATATGAGTACAATATTAAAAAGTATTCAGAATGTATCACCAAACAAACATCAAAGTCCCTCTGCTTCATGACATTTCCTGGCTTGACCTTCAACTTCAATCACCCTTACATGTTAAATAACAGTAGGTAATAACATAGGGGCTGTGGAGTTTTAAACATTTCGTCATTTGTACTATTTTATCTATCCTGTAAATACTTTCATCATCACAGGACATAAAAAAGTTCCAGAAGGAGAATTCTATAAAGGGCAAATTTACTTTGAGCAGGATAAACAGAGGCTGCGGCAGTGGTGAACTCTCATCCTTCCATTCTAGCTTCCCAAACTATCCCCAAACCTTTTCCTAAGCCTTTGAAGAAGGACAGGGTCATGTTAAAGAAAGAAAAAAAGCATGTGGAAATGAGATGGGCTCTCCAAAATAGTTTGCACTTCTCTGAGAGAGAAGGCAAGGGATTAAAGCAACTGAAAGAGGAACTTGAGTCCCCTCCTCCTCTTTCCCTTTTGCTCAGCAGCGGCAGCTACGCCAACACAGGAGCTCCTCCTTGAGCTCGTGAGCACAAGCTTGGACTTAATCCAAAGGGTGGTGATCGCTTGGGTCTCCAGTCTGTATCTACCTCTAGAACCTTGAATCAGTCTGTTTCCATCAAGCCAAACAGTACAAAACTTAGAGGGGAAAGTTCTAGCAACACCATTATCTACTTCTTCCAAACAAAGGAACAATGAATGAAATACACAATAAATGAAATGTCCCCCTCCTCCCTTCCCAAAGGAATCTGTTTTGTTCATATGCCTGCCGCTCCCCCAAGCACCCCATACTTCCTGGGAAGGGGCTGACTGTTCTGCATAATCTCCTTCCCTCTCCAGTAACTGGTTCAACAGTGGGCATATACCCCCAAAACAGCCTGTGAGACCCTGGAGGAAGACTGCTGGGCAAGTGTAGGAAAATAAAGGAAGGATTCTCTCTTCTTCATCAGACATGGTCCAGCCAATGATGGTAGAGCAGAGAGATGGAAAGAATTTTGAGTTCTTGAAGCATTTTGAGCTGCTGAAACAACTCATCCTGATCTGATCCTCTCATGAGACTCAAGCTTTGATCCAATCAGAATGATGATTTAAATACCTTGAAGCTAAAACATCCTGATACAACTGTGACAGGAATGTCCTTTTTGCTGCCAGGGCTGTGGAATCTAGAAAGAGCCCCTCAGCTAATTTTACCTGTCTTGGTTCCCAAAGTGGTGATATCGACAAACACAGTTTATAAGCAGCACGTGTTTTAGATGAAAAATTACAAATCTAATCTAAAAACTGCACACTGCAACAATAAATCTACTATAACAGAATTGTGAATACTCCCTCAAACTGTTCAAAAGGTCTACCTGTTCTTTAGTTTCTGTAAATATGACAATTTTGATTATTTCATTTTCCTTTCATCCATTTGGGTGCTAATCCAATGAAAATGACCAAAAAGGTCCCTGCTCGTTGGAATTGGCATCTAGTTGGGAAGATAGATAAGTCAGAAAAGAAGTCTGCAGATAAGAACTTCAGGTCATGAAAAGTGTGGAGGAGAAATTCAAACCAAGAAATGTTATAGGGTGATTTGCAGCAGAGTTGGGGTGGGGAGATGAGACTAGGGGTCAGGAGAGGCTCTCTGAGAAGATGACATTTAAGCTTACTTAGACTTAAAGGTGAGAAAACACCAGTTATGAGAAGGAGAAATAACATTTCAAGAAGAGGATGCACAAGCTGAAAAAGCCCTGAGATGGAAAATAGCTTGAAGTGACTGTTTCTTCCTTTTTAAAATGAGAATATTTACTAAATCATTATTATCACTGAACAGTTGAAAGTGTACTTTTCCAGGGAACCCTCCTACACTGAGGGTGGAAATATGATTTGGTGCAGCGACTATGGAGAACAGTATGGAGGTTCTGCAGAAAAATAAAAGTGGAATTACACAGGGAGCAAGATCATCCTCAAGAAAAAGAAATGCAAGAAAGCAAAATGGGTGTTTGAGGAAGCCTTACAAATAGCTGTGAAAAGAAGAGAAGACAAAACAAAGGAGAAAAGGAAAGATATACCCATTTGAATGCAGAGTTCCAAAGAATAGGAAGAAGAGATAAGAAAGCCTTCCTCAATGATCAGTGCAAAGAAATAGAGGAAAACAATAGAATGGGAAAGACTAGAGATCTCTTCAAGAAAATTAGAGATACCAAGAGAACATTTCACGCAAAGATGGGCTCAATAAAGGACAGAAATGGTATGGACCTCACAGAAGCAGAAGGTATTAAGAAGAGGTGGCAGGAATATACAGAAGTATACAAAAAAGATCTTCACAACCCAGATAATCACTATGGTGTGATCACTCACCTAGAGCCAGACATCCTGGAATGTGAAGTCAAGTGGGCCTTAGGAAGCATCACTACGAACAAAGCTAGTAG
Source organism: Neotragus pygmaeus (assembly GCA_006410875.1). NCBI lineage: Eukaryota > Metazoa > Chordata > Mammalia > Artiodactyla > Bovidae > Neotragus > Neotragus pygmaeus. The sequence goes on from SJYV01001707.1 coordinate 42,020, forward strand.
AAGTGATGGAATTCCAGTTGAGCTATTTCAAATCCTAAAAGATGATGCTGTGAAAGTGCTGCACTCAATATGCCAGCAGATTTGGAAAATCTGCCAGCAGTGGTCACAAGACCGGAAAATGTCAGTTTTCATTCCAATCCCAAAGAAAGGCAATGCAAAGAAAGCTCAAACTACCATACAATTGCACTCATCTCACACACTAGTAAAATAATGCTCAAAATTCTCCAAGCCAGGCTTCAGCCATATGTGAACTGTGCAGTTCCAGATGTTCAAGCTGGTTTTAGAAAAGGCAGAGGAATCAGAGATCAAATTGCCAACATCTGCTGGATTATCAAAAAAGCAAGAGAGTTCCAGAAAAATATCTACTTCTATTTTATTGACTATGCCAAAGCCTTTAACTCTGTGGATCACAGTTAACTGTGGAAAATTCTTCAAGAGAGGGGAATACCAGACCACCTGACCTGCCTCCTGAGAAGTCTGTATGCAGGTCAGGAAGCAACAGTTAAAACTGGACATGGAACAACAGACTGATTCTAAACAAGAAAAGAAGCACATCAAGGCTGTATATTGTCACTGGGCTTATTTAACTCATATGCAGAGTACATCATGAGAAACACTGGGCTGGAGGAAGCACAAGCTGGAATCAAGATTGCCAGGAGAAATATCAATAATCTGATATGCAGATGACACCACCCTTATGGCAAAAAGTGAAGAAGAACTAAAGGACTTCTTGATGAAAGTGAAAGAGGAGCATGAAAAAGTTGGCTCAAAGCTCAATATTCAGATAACAAAGATAAAGGCATCTGGCCCCATCACTTCATGGCAAATAGATGGGGAAACAGTGGCTGACTTTTTAATTTTCTGGGCTCCAAAATCAACTCAGATGGTGACTGCAGCCATAAAATTAAAAGANAATACTTTGGTCACCTGATGTGAAGAGCTGACTCATTTGAAAAGACCTTGATGCTGGGAAAGATTGAGGGCAGGAGGAGAAGGGGACAACAGAGGATGAGATGGTTGGATGGCATCACCAACTCAATGGACATGAGTTTGAGTAATCTCTGGGAGTTGGTGATGAACAGCGAGGCCTGGCATGCTGCATTCCATGGCATCACAAAGAGTCGAACACAACTGAGTGACTGAACTGAACTGAGGATCCCACAATCCTACTCCTGGGCATATAATCCAGAGAAAACCATATTTCAAAAAGACACATGCACTCCAATATTCGTTGCAGCACTATTTACAATAGCCAAGATGTGAAAGCAACCTAAATGTCCATCAATAGATGAATGGATAATGAAGATGTGGTATATATAATGGAATATTACTGAGCCATAAAAAAGAACAAAATAATGCCATTTGCAGCAACATGAATAGAATTAAAGATTATCTTTCTAAGTGAAGTAAGGAAGAAAGAGAAAGACTAATACCATATGATATCACTTACACATGGAATATAAAATATGGCAGGATGAACCTATCTACAAAACAGAAACAGACTCACAGAGAACAGACTTGTCGTTTCAAGGAGGAGGGGCGAAAGGACAGTGACGGTTTGGGAGTTTCGGGTTAGTAGCAGCAAAATGTCACATTTAGAATCGATAACAACAAGGTCTTATTGCATAGCACAGGGAACCATATCTTGTCTCCTGGGATAAACCATACTGGAAAAGAATATTTTTTTAAAAGTATGTATTGTATAACTAAGTCACCTTGCTGTACAGCAGAAATTAGCACAACACTGTAAATCAACTATACTTCAATAACAAATAATTTTAAAAAGAAAGTATACTTTCCCACATTTGCTCAGCTTTTGCAGTAATATCCATATTATTAGAATATATTCAAGTCTTTCATCACATTAGTCTTATCGAAGATATGATAACAAAAAGAACATAAATCAGAGAGGAAATTTAGGAATTTTTCAAAAGCTGTATTATCAAAAAAATAATGACTGTTTTTCATGTGAACTAAGTTACTTAGGAATAATTAACATACTATGCTTTCTATGAACTATGCAGATAGTTTGCAGAAGTCATTATCACATGGGAGGAAGCCAGGTTCTTCTTAGGAAGTGGTTTACCAGATGTGGGGGCTTCCTAGGTGGGTCAGTGCAGTAAAGAATTCAGGTGCAATGCAAGAGATGCAGGAGACACAGATTTGACCCCTAGATTGGAAAGATCCCCGGGAGAAGGAAATGGCAGCTCACTCCAGTATTCTTGCCGGGAGAATCCCATGGACAGAGGAGCCTGACAGGCTACAGTCCACAGAGTTGCAGAGTCAGACACAACTAAACAGACTGAGCGAAACAGCAGACATGGGGGTCCAGAGGTGGGCGTGTCTAAGACGTGTTCATAAAAGGGAGCCACTTTAGTAACTTGCCCTTCTTCTAGGCCCCAGAGCTCTTTCAGATGTCATGTCTGCTACAGTCAAGTTCTATTATGGAAAATTCACGATGACTGTATCCCCCTGAAAAGCTCTTCATTTCCCTTGTGGATAACAGAAACATGGTTTGTAACAGTGAAATTGTATTTTAAAAAACAATTTCAAGAAACACTTTTACCAAAAATATCTTAACGATGAAGTGTTATATTGCTTTGAATTTTCCCACTATCCTGAGGAACTCAAGACTGCCCCTGCCCTCTTATTCACTTCCTGTCACAGGACGAANTCTTCATTTCCCTTGTGGATAACAGAAACATGGTTTGTAACAGTGAAATTGTATTTTAAAAAACAATTTCAAGAAACACTTTTACCAAAAATATCTTAACGATGAAGTGTTATATTGCTTTGAATTTTCCCACTATCCTGAGGAACTCAAGACTGCCCCTGCCCTCTTATTCACTTCCTGTCACAGGACGAATGAGAAACTTTCTCTGTTTGAGCTAAGAGCCAGGTAGAAATATCAATTCTTCACTTGACAGAGACAAAACTGAAGGAAACCCAAGCTTTGACAAAACAGACTGATTTCAAGCCAATTAGCTATGTCAGAGGCAAAAAAAACTGATTCTTTTAAACTCTAACAGATACAGTTATTATGACATCCAGAGCTGGCATCCTGCTGCTGCTGCTAAGTCACTTCAGTCGTGTCCGACTCTGTGTGACCCCATAGACGGCAGCCCACCAGGCTCCCCCGTCCCTGGGATTCTCCAGGCAAGAACACTGGAGTGGGTTGCCATTTCCTTCTCCAGTGCATGAAAGTGAAAAGTGAAAAGGAAGTTGCTCAGTCACGTCCGACTCTTCGCGACCCCATGGACTGCAGCCTACCAGGCTCCTCCATCCATGGGATTTTCCAGGCAAGAATACTGGAGTGGGGTGTCATCGCCTCCTCCTATTAAAGATTAAAATTATGTAATTTGTCCTTAGTCAAAATTCTGCAATACAGAAAAATCCCAGCTTCTCTACTTTATGATACCAAAGATGTTTTATTTTAAAATTTCACTCTATTAGAAAGATTTGGGGTGTTGGCAGATGCGGTGGATTTTAGGCAAAAAAAAAAAAAAAAAAGTTTTGCTTTGCAGATTCAGTATGACGCATTAGATTCAAATTGTTTCCAATTTCGGATGGGTTACATCCAGACCAAGCTTAGCTTGTCATATAGAGAACAAAACACCCAATACAGACAAGCACTGGAGAGTAAACATCAGTGGAGTGCTGTGGTCTCTTCCTGTGTTTACACAGCACAGTGATGGGACACTGAAGCTCAGGGGACTGGTCTTAATCTGACTTTGCCGTTTCTCCAGCTCCTAGAGTCTCTGCCCCCTCTCTGCCATCTTCCTTCCTCTCCATCGGGGAGTTCTTGGTGACACATACTTAGATTGTTCTCACATTCAGGGGTTTTAGGATCCTTACTCAGCTGCTTCATTCCAGGTCCCTTAGACTCAGCCTCTTCTATGGCAACATCCCTCCTTCTGTTCCAAGCACCACCACTACTCTATAATAGCCCTTTCTGGTATCTCCCTAATTCTTTTTCCTATCAGAATCCATCCTTCATGCACCTGCAGAATTCCCAGGGCTCTTCCTGATTAAGAATGCAGGTAGTTTCCTTCTGATTGCTAGATGAAAGCCTCACTGTCTACCCAGCCCTCTCAGCCCTTTAGAAATTTAAGCGCTTCGCATCTCACCATTCCAATAAGCAGATGTGTGTGTTGGAGATCATACTGCCTGACATTACAACCACTAGACTCCTTAAGTGCCATGACTTTTTTCTGGTTTGTTCATTGCTATCGTCCTAGTTGAATGAATAAATGAATTTTGGATGATGATATTTTTCGACATGAGATTTCCTTCAGCTGGAATCCTATTCCCCTCTTTCTCCACCACATCCTTTTCCTTGTCATGTTCAAAATCAAGCTCAATAGGAGGCTGTGCTTCCCTCCATATGCCTCAAAACTCAGTGGTTCCTGTATTCCTCTCTTCATGTGCTTACCTCTAGATATTTAATGGATTGGCCTATTTTGGTTTGGGAGTTCTGCAGTTGTTATTTCATCCATTGTTCTATTAGTCAGCCAACAATTATTTATTCAATGCATTACACTATTCACTAGACCTGCCTGAGGCTAGAGTTACAGCAGTGAACAAAACAAATGTTTCCATTTCATGGTGCTTATATTCTAGTTTGAAAAAATAAAACAAGTAAAGTTTATAGTATGTTAATAATTATAAGCGCTAAGAAATGAGAAAAGGCAGGTAAAGAGGCAGCACAGAGTGATTAAGAAAGACCTGAGATGGTGATATTAAAAGCGATAGGGATTCATGTCGATGTATGGCAAAACCAATATAGTATTGTTAAGTAGAATAAAGTAAAAATTTAAAAAATAATAACAAAAAATAAAACAAAGTTATTATCTTTATATTAAAAAAAAAAAGTGATAGGGATAAAGAGACAGCAAGCACACCACTTGGCCAAGAGCATTTAAGGTAACTGGAACTGCAGGTACAAAGGCCCAGGGGTGGAACAGTACCTGAGCATGAGGCCAGTGTGGCTGGAAGAGTGAGGAAGGGGAAAAGAGTAAGAGATGGTCAGGGGTGGGGTCACTGGGTGCCTTGCTCAGAGGGCTTTGCAGGTTCTGGTGAAGGTTTGGTCTTACACTAAGTGATTTGACTTCTTTCTAATCATTGGTATAATTTATATTCAGCACTGTGGTAAACAAGGGACCACCAGGGACCTTTGAAGACCCCGAAGAAGGAGGGTGAAGTCTTTTAGGTGGTAGGTCTNCTGGAACTGCAGGTACAAAGGCCCAGGGGTGGAACAGTACCTGAGCATGAGGCCAGTGTGGCTGGAAGAGTGAGGAAGGGGAAAAGAGTAAGAGATGGTCAGGGGTGGGGTCACTGGGTGCCTTGCTCAGAGGGCTTTGCAGGTTCTGGTGAAGGTTTGGTCTTACACTAAGTGATTTGACTTCTTTCTAATCATTGGTATAATTTATATTCAGCACTGTGGTAAACAAGGGACCACCAGGGACCTTTGAAGACCCCGAAGAAGGAGGGTGAAGTCTTTTAGGTGGTAGGTCTCTGCCTCTTGTAATGAGGAGCTGAGGCACCCCAGTGAAGTCAGCTCTCAGGACAACCACTTAGTCAAGTTCGGACAGAGCCTGGCTCTGCTAAAGTAGGGCCTGTGCCAAGACCAGGGCTGGGAAGACACATCCAGAAGGAATAAGAACCACATCATGATAGATCTTCTCTATACCTTCTGTTCTCGTTGGTAGCTCAGAGCTACTAAATCTTCGTGGAGGGAACATCCTTATGAGGGGCGTCCAAACCAAAAGTCACCTGGATCCATCACCCCAAAGCCAAACTCCACAGATTTCTGAGGGGTGGCTCAAACTGGAGCACAGTCCAGACAACCTCAGCTTTGCTCAGTGTCTAATCCTCCAATTCCCTGCATGCAAGATGATTCATAATAGTACGGACTTCATAGGGTTGCTAGGCAAGAGTCAATGAGCCAACAATACTTAACAACCTACAAAAGAACCCTCACTGTATTCCAGATTATGGTCTCAGCACTCTACACACAGCAACTCATTTAACCTTCACAACACTTCTTCGAGGTACTATTTTCATCATCTGTATCGGCTTCCTATGGCTGCCACAACAAATTACCACCAATGTGGGTGACTGACAACAATAGAATTTTATTCTCTCACAATTCCAGAGGCTAAAAGTCCAGAATTAAGGTGTCAATGGGGCCAAAGGCTCTGGAGAGATTCCTTTCTTGCCTTGTCAAGCCCCTGGTGGCTCCTGGCATTCCCTGGCTACGGCTACATCATCCACTATCTGCCTCTGTCTGCACATGACCTTTTCCCCAGTCTCTGTGTGCAGTAGATTTCCCTCTCCTTTCTCTTTTTTATCTACCACTTATTAGATTTCAGGCCCATACTAAAACCAGAATGACCTCAAGATCCTTAACTACATCTACAAAGACTTCATTTCCAAATAAGATTGCAGTATCAGAACTACTATTATCCTTACTGCTCTCTCTTTACAGGTGAGGAAACTGAGTCATAGGTTAAGTAGATTGCCCAAAGTTACACTGAAATAAATGTAGGGACCAGGAATTAAAGTCAGGCATTCTGGGTCCAGAAATCAAGCTTTTAGCCACCACTCTACTCAAATAGTAAAGTGTCTGCCTACAATGCGGGAGACCCGGGTTCGATCCCTGGTTCGGGAAGATCCCCTGGAGCAGGAAACGGCAACCCACTCCAGTATTCTTGCCTGGAAAATCCCATGGACTGAGGAGCCTGGTGGGCTACAGTCCATGGGGTCGCAAAGAGTTGGACACAACTGAGTGACTTCACTTTCACTTTCACTACCCTATACCACGGGGCTTCTTCAGTGGCTCTGCAGAAGCCTGCAGAGGATTCGCCTGCAATGCAGGAGATGCGGGTTCGATCCCTGGGTCAGGAAGATTGCCTGGAGGAGCGCACGGCAACCCACTCCAATATTCTTGCCTGGGAAACCCCATGGACAGAGGAGGCTGGCAGGCTGTAGTCCATAAGGCCGCAAAGAGTCGGACACGATTGAAGTGACTACCCTAAACCATGACTGTGCCTGCTGTGCAGTACAAATGCTGAATGTGGGAGCCAATCTCATTATCCAGAAGGGAACGAACCATGACTGACTGAGGATTTGGCTGAAGGGGTTGTCTGGACATCAGACAATGTCACACTTTTTCAAATATAGAGTCTTTTGGTCCCTGATGGACAGAAGCTAGCAGCTAAGAGACAGAAGCTGGGATTATGGTTCCCAGGAAGGTTAAGGGACTTGCTCAAAGTCACCCAGCTGGTAAGCGGCAGAACAGTGATTGGATCCAAGTCTCCCAACTCTGCTCCACTGCCTCAACTATTGTCCTGCATTAGACGCACAGAAGTTAATCAGCTTCATTCTTTCTTGGCTGAAACAATGCAAAAGAACCCAAAGTTCTGTTCAAATAGATCTTAAATTTCACCCCCATCCCATATTTTCCCAACTAATAAATTCAGAGTCAGTTTGAAGATAAAGCAGTTTAATTTGGTGAGGTTTTTTTCCTGCCTATTTTTATGTCAAGGAAGTCAGTATAATGTCAATAAATAGACAAATGCTAAAAATGCACTTCAAGGCCTCAATGATGTTCGATCAGTTAAAGGGTAAAAAGTAAAGGAGAAGAGAGGAAATCGGATAGACACACAGAATAGGAGGGGAAGGGAGACGGCGGGGGGAATAGAAAGAGAGGTAGATAGAGACAGGTTAATAAATAGCTAAGTCCGGTTCCACAGATCTCTTGAACCACAGACTTCAGAGAAAGTTATATGTGCCTAGTCGCCCAGTCATGCCTGACTCTTTGCAAATCCACGGACTATAGCCTGCTAGGCTCCTCTGTTCAGGGGGATTCTCCAGGCAAGAATACTCGAGTAGGCTGCCATGCCCTCCTCCAGGGCATCTTCCCAATCCAGGGAATCAATCCAGGTCTCCCACATGGCAGGCGGATTCTTTACCTTCTGAGCCACCAGGGAAGCCCTCAGAGAAAGTTACTTGACTTGTTTATAATCCTTTGTTTCTGCTCTTTGAAATGTTACTTAGCTGGTTAGCCTCAGTTCACAGTACTTTAGTTAGAAAAAGGATGCATTTATCCTAACAAAAGTGGCCTGGTTGAGCCTGAGTGGTCCCCGAAGAGGCCAGGTTTTGGATGGGAAGAGCCCATTGAGTGACCTTGGGCAGTGGAACCGGGGTGGGGGAAGAGAATAAGCTCTTCCTGCTAGTCAGACTCGGCCAACCTCAAGCTCATCACCCAACCGTTCTTGATGTGGGCTGTGCTCTTCTCAGATTGGTAGCAAGTAACTGATTGACTTTGCCCTGGTGTGCCTGACTCTAAAAATGTTAATAACTGCAAAAGTCAAAGAACAGCAGAGGATCTGCGTATGGGAAATAAGGAAGCAAAGGAATCCCCTTCCCTTTCTCCTTCTTACTTCCTCCCACCATACCACCTACCTCCTCACCCACCCGCTCTGGCCTTTCCTGAATTCTTTTGCCCATAGATTGTATGGAGAACAATAGATCTTTGTGGATGTCGTGGATTCCCATATTCAAGTACAGAGTTGTTTCCGGCAGAGTGATATCATTGAGATCACAGACAGGAATTCCCTGTGACCCAGCCAACAAGGATAATAACCTTGTGTATTGATGGTCTCTGCAATAAACACACTGCTTCCACTAAACAAATCCTCTTCCATATCTGAAATTGAAAAATTGTGCGCTGGGGATTCTATCCTTTCTCAAAGCAGCTGCATTTGTCAACAAGCCTTCGTCATATGTTGCTAGTGAGAAAGACAGAAAATCTGTGCTGGCCATACATCACTAGTGTGGGAGTCAAAGTGGGGATGGGTGAATTGACTCACCCAGGTAGCCCAGCCTCACAGCCTGCCCCTCCACCTCTCCCCTACCTCTGTCTTCTACATCTCATTTGTAAGTTATCTTATTGCTACCTCCTCATTTTTTCACTTATGAAGTACAAAAGTCAGAAGCAACATAAAAATATTTCTGCAACAAAATATGCCATAAACAAAATAAAAATGACAAACAGGAAAATGTTTGTAACAACTATGAAATAGTTGGTTTCCTTAATATAAGAAATCATTAAAAATCGATAACACAATGATCAAGACAACCCCTCAGAATTACCACAAGTCAATACCAGAAAAACAAACAATCCAATCAGAAAGTGGAGAAAAGACCTAAACAGACATTTTCCCGAAGAAGACATATAGATGACTAACAAACACATGAAAAGATGCTTAACATCGCTCATTATTAGAGAAATGCAAATCAAAACTACAATGAGATATCACCTCACACCAGTCAGAATGCCCATTATCCAAAAGTCTACAAACAATAAATGCTGAAGAGGGTGTGGAGAAAAGGGAGCCCTCTTGCATTGTTGNATAAGTAATTTAAAGAAAAAGAAATAAATACTGTCAACATATTAGAAGCATTCTAATTACTTTATCTTAAAGAAATGTACTAAATGAAAAATGAGATACTATTTATTACTTATCAGAATAACAATGTTTTTTAAAGTTTGATATTAACAAAGTTTTTTAATATATAATATTACATACTTATTAGAATGGCAGAAAAAATACAATGTTGGCAAGGATGCAGAGCAATTGGAAGTCTTATACACTGCTGCTGGGGATGCAAAATGGAACAGCCACTTTGGAAAGAATTTGGGAGTTTCACATGAAGTTAAAACACACATGTGTGTCTGCATGTGTGCGTGTGCATGGGTGTGTATGCTAAGTCACTTTAGTTGTGTTCAACTCTGTGTGACCCCATGGAATGTAGCTCACCAGGCTCCTCTGTCCAGGGGATTCTCCAGGCAAGAATGCAGGAATGGGTCGCCATGCCATCCTCGAGGGGATCTTCCTGACCCAGGGATCGAACCCACGTCTCTTATGTCTCCTGCATTAGCAGGTAGGTTCTTTACCACTAGCGCCACCTGAGAAGCCCCTTGTTAAAATATATACTTATCATATAACCAGACAGTCCTACTCTTAGCTATTTACCCAAAAAGAGTGAAGATGTGTCTACACAAAAACCTGTTCCTGATTATTTATAACAGTTTTATTCATCACCCAAAACTCAAAACAACCCAAATGTGCATCAACTAGTGAAAGCACACAACTGTGATTCAACAGAATTCTATTCAGCAACAAACAGGGTATAAACTAGTCATGAGCACAACGGCATGGATGGATCACAAAAGCATTATGCTGAGTGAGAGGAGCCAGACTCAAAAGACTGTGTGTGATTTCACTTATATGATATTCTGGAAAAGGCAAAACTAAGGACAGAAATCAGATTAGCAGGCAGAGGTTCAGGGACAAAGGACTGACTGAAAAGTCCATGAGGGAACTTTCAGCAATGATGGACAAATTCTGCATCTAGATTGTGGTGCATCTAGATCACAGTACAAAATGACATATATTTGTTAAATTCTCTTTCCTCTCCCCCTTCCCTCTCTTTCGTCCTTCTTTATTCTCTAGTAATTAAAAATTCTTAGTAAACATTCCTGAAAACCTAAAGGTTCTGAGTTGAAGAGAAAGAATTTACAGAGGGTTTCCAGTTGGGATTAAAGTGATAAAGATGCTAGGATCCGGCAAAGTGGGCACTGGGTAAATGTGAAGAGATGTGTCTATGATCTGATGTCACCTTTGCTGATTCTCTGCCCTCTCTACCATCCTGCCAGCCACTCACTAACGTGACTAGTCCAAGCAGCCATCTCTGGGTCCCCACTCACTCAGTCTTCCCAGATCAATGTCATCTCTTTTGTATTCTTTACAGAAAAAATATCAGATCTCATTTCACCAGGCTTTGGGTGGATTAAAAGCTTTATTCTGAGGGAAATTTGGCATCTCTTTTCAGGCATCTCTTCCCAGGTAGTCCAATGGTAAAGAATCTGCCTGCCAATGTAGGAGACACAGGAGATACGGGTTCAACCCCTGACATCGGGAAGATCCCCTGGAGCAGGAAATGGCAAACTACTCCAGTATTCTTGCTTAGAAAATTCCATGGACAGAGAAGCCTGGCGGTCTACAATCTATGGGGGTCACAAAGAGCCACAACTGAGTATGCACACGTTCAGGCATCTCTGCTGTTACATATTAATACAAGAGGGAACAGCTCTCTGGATAAGGCATGATCAAGCTTCTAAACATCCATGGTAACTCTGTCACAGATCACCTGGTATCTAAGCAACTCTCTTCAAACATCAATGCAGAGTACCTGCACTTCAGATGCTTATGTGAGAACTCAATCCTAAATTGACTAATATGTAGTTCCTGTCAAGGAAGTGACAGATAACAATTTATTTGGGAGGGGCAATCTGAGAGTACCCTAGATTATTCAAAGCATATTTCCTGTACTCATTTAGTGAGGTGGAAGGCAGGAGTTAGAGAAAGGTTCCTGGGCCTTGGAGAAAGGCATGTCCTCCTTAGAGCAAAACTAATAAGATAAATCCATAACAGATGAAAACAGCTCCTACCAAAACCACCCACACTTTAAAGAATGTATGTTCAGTCCTGTGACTTGAGTATTTCCTCAAATCCAGAATGCAACTAAGAAAGTGGCATCCTACTCACTTTCGCATCCTGGAAAGACAGGTGAGGCAGGGCCGTCTGCATGCAGTGAAGAGGCAGCTAAAAGAAGGGTCAGTGCAGGGTCCCTCCAGCACAGTCTGGGAGGAGACGATGTCTTGGGTTAAGGTCACTTCCCTGAAAGTTCTTTCTCCATAGTGATGAAGGATAATTCCTCTAAGTTAATCAAACTAACCCCCCACTACGATTTCATGTTCACCAAGTTTTCTTGCCATGATTTTTCTACAAGGTAAAAAAATATGAGCTGATCATTGTTAAACAATAGCGGTATTATGCCATAAACTAGTCAGTCCTAAAGGAAATCAACCCTGAATGTTCACTGGAAGGACAGATGCTGAAGCAGAAACTCTAATACTTTGGCCACCTGATGTGAAGAGCTGACTCACTGAAAAAGACTCTGATGCTAGAGAAGATTGAAGCCAAGAGAAGGGGGTGGCAGAGAGTGAGACAGTTAGCATCGCTGACTCAATGGACATGAATTTGAGCAAATTCTGGGAGTTAGTGGATGACAGAGGAGCCCGGTGTACTGCAGTCCGTGGGGTGGAACAGAGTTGGACACAACTTAGCCACTGAACTACAACAATGAGACACAGGCTGCGTGTAGAATACAGATGCAATGAGGAGATCACAGACCACAGGCACGGCGTAGTCTATGCACTTCTTGCTCACACCCAAGAGGTCTGTTTTCTTATTTGCCCAGATTCACAGAGGTAGGAGGGGTGCAGCCAAACAAGGAAGCGACTCTAGGGGCTCAAAACAGACAAGACAGATCCCATGTGCTCTCTCTTTTCCGGAATTACAATAATGTGCTGAATGGAGGGGAAAGTGTCTCTCACTCAGCAAAAGCTAAGGACACCACATAAGGATACCATACTAGGAACCATACATTATAGTCTTTGGAAATGATGGCTAAGATAGTTAAATTCTTTATAAAGATGCTTACAAACCCAAAGACTCTGGGGAATGCAAGAGTTGAAGAGGAAATTTTTACTCCACCTTCTGCTAGTCTTTGTTTCCTAGAATTGACCTCTGAGAATGCCACATTAGTAGACCCATCTTTAGCAGGGAGGATAGCTAAATCAGATAACAAAGACACCATTGGGCTGGCTCACCACTAAGTCTCTCAGGGCTGGGTGGAGAAAGGCCACTTCCTTTCTGAGACCTTTACACAGCGCTGATACGTTCATTCCACTTCTCTTGCCTTTAGTATCCCCAGTGAACTGATCCATGCCACACCAGTTCTAAAGATCTGACTTCTTCTGACTTGTTTTTGTTTGTTGTGTGTTTTTTTTTGTTTGTTTTTTGCCTCCTTGTACTCTGTGCATGCCTAAACTCCACCTTTCCACAACCCATTTTATTCTTTGATTCACAACACCTGGCTTCTGTCCCACCATTCTATTAAAGCCACTCACACAAGTATCCAATGGATGTTTCTCCATTTCTTACAGAATTTGATACTGTTAATTACACAAACTCCCCCTTTTCTTGGCTCCCATGTCACCAGACTCTTCTCGTAGTCCTCCGATCTCTCTGACCCTTACGTTCCTGGCATCTTTTTCTCATCATACTCTTTCAACAGAGATGTGCCACAGTGTTTCATCTTGGAAACTTGGCTCATGTTGCTTCATACACATACAACCTACTGAATGGTGATGGTTCCTCAAGCTTTATTGGGATGACCTCCTGATCTATGTCTCCAGTCCGGACTTTGTCTTGAGCTCCAAATCTGTAATTCTAGTCACTTACTGAACATACCTGCTTTGATGTTCGACAGCCAAAATCACCATGCCTAAAACTAAATTTCCCTGTTCCGCATGATCTGCTCCGTGAACGTCACCATCATGCCCCCAGTCTCCCTAGACTCTCCCTTCTCCCTTCAATCAAACTTCAAGTTTTTATTGATTCTACCCACTAAATATCTCCCAAATCCTTTATCTATTTCTTCCCTGACTTCTACAGTAACTTCTGTAGAGGCCTTTCCACATCTAGGCTCTTCCTCTTCCAGCCATCCTCTACTTTGAAGCTAACATTATCATCTTAAAAATGCAGACCTAATTACATGACCGCCACCAGTGTGATCTTCCCATATGTCTCAAAATAAAAGTTAAACTCTTTAACCACAATTTAAAGGCCAAGTCCCCACACAATTCATGTGTCGTTCGAGGTGTTAGTTTCTAAATTGGCCCCTCTTTTTCGTATTTCCATGTCTTTTGTATCTTCATAGCTTTTCTCTCCTGCCACATGTCCTGCTTCTTTATTCTGCCTGAAGCACTCCTCTTTCCTCTCTTCTTTATCTTTTCCTAACTTACGAAGAAATTGGAGTTGAAGATAATTAGTGTACGTGTCACCACTTCCAGGAAGTCTTCCTGAAAGTCTCTTGACCCTTCTCTAACGACAGATTAAATACCCTCCTTTGCATCTGTCTGTGTCAGTCTCTTCTATGAGACTAACACACTTTGAGAACACTACACAGTTTTAGATCTCCAGAAATCAGCAAAGGATCTGGTCTGTGTCAGTATTTCATATGTCAGTTGAATAAATGAATGGATAAGATGGATTTGAATCTCTAGTACACAGTGTTTTCCCTCAAGAAAAGGGGAGATTTATTTGATCTTTTCAAATGTGTTTTAACTTCTCAACTCTATGATTCTGACTATTTTTAGTGAGCTGCCAGGCAACTCAACTTCAGTTTGTATATATTGTAGGAAGCAAGAGGACAGATGTTTGGGCAGTAAGTCCCAAATCTGGATCCCAGAGCTTAGTCATAAACTCCATGGAATATTCTCTTGCTGAATTACCAAGAATAATAGATTCAAATGATTTGTTTGTAGTAGAAGGAACTACGCATTTAGTTTGTCCTTTCTAAGCTAGCATGGTTAACTATATTGTCTCTGAGAGTGAGTCATTCTGATTAAAGAGAAGTATTTTACAATTAGGTAACAATCCATCTATTGCCTTGTTTTTGATTATATAATCATCCTATAGGATGGACTCTCACCCCTGCCTCTTAACTAGCTCTGTGACTTGAGCAACTTACTTGATCTTTCTAAATCTTCATTTTCTAGACTAAAAATTTTAAAACATCTATCACTTAATTTGGGAAGCTGATGTGAAGATGTAGTGAGCTCTGTATGAAAAAAGTGATTTGAGTGATCCCAACCAGCCCCATGGGCTCAGTCACTACTATCCATATGTGGAAAATTCTCTAACTTATATTTAGTCCAGGCATATGGATTCTTGGTATTTCAACTGTCTCCTTGACACACAGGCACCTCAAATCTATTCTGCCCAAACGGAATTCATGCTTTCCCCTTCCCACCAAGCCTGCTCCTCACCCAGCTCTCCACAGCCCTCAGGGAGCATCTCTGCCACCCATCCAGCTGGGAACCAAGAACAATGGCATTATCCTCCACGCCCTCCTCATCCTTGTCCACATCCAAAGAGCTGCCCATCCAGCAAGTGTAACTGAGAGTTGTGTCCAGTCCTGGGATTCTACCGCCTAAAGATTCTGATGCCCTCTCCTCCTCCACCACTCTGCCACCTTCTTACTTCAAGCACCACCTCCTCCCATGGCAGGTTGGTTGCCCTGCATACACTCTTGCCTCTCGACAACTTGTTTTCCACACTGCAGAGTGAACTTTTCAAAGTATCTATATGATCACAAAACCCACTTGTTACTTAAAACCCTTCATAGCTTCCCATTACTTTAAGACCACAATCCTTCATGTACCTCGTAGGTTCTGCCCCTCCTCAGGTTCCAGCCTCTCTTATCACCTCTCTTCCCTCCCTCTGCCTCCTTTCAGCCCTCACTTCACCTTTCTTCCCCTGCTACAGGGTCCTAGCACAATTTTTCAACTCTGCTTGGAACATTCTCTTCCCACTCTCTAGATTACAGGTGAAAGTCACCTCCTCAAGGATGCCTCAGAAACCCCATCCATGAACTCCTCACTAACTGGCACTCCTCACAGCACTCTAAATGTTTCTTCATATCGCTTAAGGCCTCTGTAATTAATTAGCTGGGCTTCCCAGGTGGCTCCGCAGTAAAAAATCCGCCTGCCAATACAAGAGATGTGGGTTCAATCCCTGGGTCCGGAAGATCCCCTGGAGGAGGGCATGGCAACCCACTCCACTTTTCTTGCCTGGGAAATCTTATGGACAGAGGAGCCAGGCAGGCTACAGAACATGGGGTCACAAAAGAGTCAAACACGACTTAGCGACTAAACAAAAATCAATCAACCCATTAGCTACATGCTGAAATCTTCTGCCTTGTCAGTCATTCTCAATTCTAGTTGCACATTAAAGTCACTGGAGAACTTTGTGAAAATACCAACCCCCGAATCCCATCCCAGACTAATTAAATCAGAATCATCAAGGTGGAGCCTGGGCATTGCTATTTTTTAATGGTTCCCTGATGCATCTAACTTGCAGCCAAGGTTGGGAACCATTGCTTCAGAGGGCAAGGACCAGGTCTGCTTATCCACAGCTTTATCCCTAGAGCCAAGCACACGGCAGTGTCTGCACACAGTAGGCACTCAATAAATGGTAAATGTAGCTATGATTATTATTATTGTTGTTATGGTCAATATGGTTATGATTAAGATTATAACTTTTTTCACATTTTTGGCATCTGTGATCCTTTACCACAAAATCCCAATTAGGTATTAATAGCAGCCAAATCATGCTTTTAAAATTCAGCAAATTTCTATTTTCCTGTCAACACAGAGCTTCAAATAAGAACTGACTAGGCTTACTTGACAAAATATTTTCACAACAAGCTATGTCTCCAAGGTGAAACAAAATACTGCTTATTAAAAAAATTCATAGCTTAAAATTCTTTTCTATGTATGTATATACATTAGCAATTATAGTCACTTGAATAGGAACTTTCTAGTTTTGTAATGACAAGAGTTAGTTGGATTGCCCACTGCTTTGTCATTCTGATTCTTTTTTGTTTTACTCTTCTCTGTTAATAGTTTTTCTCTCCTGCCACATGACCTTTTCTTATTAAGCAAATGTCAAACCCACTCACCACCCACTGGTTCAATGGCAGTTGAAGTTTCTTCAGCTTGCCTTCAGTTTTCCTGTTAAGTCCTGTGTCAGAGGGCAAACTCTGTGTATCTAACTCCTTTAAAGAACTTTCTAAGGATATACTTTCTATAGTCCTATAGCCCAGGCCTCAGTCATCAACCTGCTCAGAATCACCAGAAAGGTTTGTTAAAGAAAAATCACTGGATCCCACCCTCAGAGTTTCTGATTCAATATGTCTGCAATGAGACCAGAGAATGTGTACCTCTAACAAGTTTCCAAGTAATGCTGGTTCCGGGGCCACACTTTGAAAATCACTGCTACCTCCCACTTAATGGCTGATATTTTCTTAAAATAGAGAGAGAAGCTGTGAGGGGTACAGTGGGTAAAGACTGTATCCAACGTATTCTTTATAAATATAAAGAAAAAATATGAACAACCATGGGTCTTTCTCCCATGATTTCAGAGGGATTTTCTCTGTGCTATTTTGTAAACAACTATACCGTGCATATACTTCTCTTTTTAGAAGAGATTGTGAAGATATGTGGGGGCAGCATGCCTCCAGTTTCTTCCTAACAGGGAAATTAGAAAACACCTCCAGGCTCCTTTTTAAAGGCAGCCCTGGTTCACCATTTCTGCAGCCAGCCAGATTTGTGAAGCCACCTTCAGGATTGTTTAACACAGTGGTGGAAGAGGGAATAGCAGTGAGGGAATTGCTAAGAAGCTCTTCAAAGAAACAAACTTCACAGTCACTCTAGGAAGTTTCACCAGAGGTTGGTGGGGAGGGGTAGGATAAGGGACTCCAAGGTATCCCAAAGCAAGCCACTGAGCCCAGCACCAGCACCCTGGCAAGATGCCAGGCAAGCAAGCAAGCAAGACACTCTCACCGGAAAAAATAGCTAGAGTGAATGTAGATTTTAGCCTTAGCAACTGCTCAGCATGTCAGTGTGATATATTCAGATGTGCAGACAAGACATCTTCTCTCTTTAAGGGGAGCAACTAGGACAACAGAGGTTTTCTGTGTGCTGTCCTAGTCTGGGGACTGGTGGGGCACGCTAATGGTGCCGAGGACCATCCTGGTTTTAGTGTATCTTCAGACCTCCTTTCACTCTTTCAGTTCCACTCTCTTCCCCTTGTACCGTCCCCACTCCATGGAAAAACTGTCTTCCATGAAACTGGTCCCCGGAGCCTAAAAATTTGGGGACTGCTGATCTATAACCTTTCTTCAACGTGGATTTCATACCATCTTTGACGTGATTTGGTGGCTCAGACCAATCTATGTTCAGAAAACACAGAAAGTGTGATTGGCCAACAGAACATAGTTTTGTATATAAACAGTTCTGTCTTTGAGGATTAGAAAAAAACAAGTTTTTAATAAAAAATCCAGTTGCAATGCAGGAGATCCGGATTTGATCCCTAGCTTGAAAAGATCCCCTGAAGAAGGAAATGGCAACCCATTCCAATATTCTTGCCTGGAGAATGCCATGGACAGAGCCTGGTGGGCTACAGTCTCTGGGGTCGCAAAGAGGCAGACATGATTGAATGACTAACACTTTCACACATTTGACACGATTTAGCCATGATTCATACTAATGCTAATCCTCTTAGTGCATTCTTATCTTTCTCCATCTCATCTTTAAGCACATCATGAAAGACTTTGTTATACATCTTTCTCATACTAAAATACTTACATATAAAATTATATAATATGTGGGATTTGTCATAAAAAATTCCAATACCAACAACAAAAAGACTTGGTGGAAGGGAGAGTAACAGAGGAAACAAAAATCTCAGAACATGTATTGATAATTGTTGAAGATGGGTAATAGGTATGCAGAGGTTTATTATAATATACTGTTTTTTGTTTGATGTTTTCTATAGCTAAAATTTTTGTAAATCTTTTGCTGAAGTAGAGTACACTATTTGTATAAATTTGAGAGACTGCCAAAATTTATCAGTTCTAGCCCCCGACTATCCATCTCCCAAATGGGGGTGATTTGATATGACTTGATTTAAAAACTCCATGCCAGCTCAAATGTTTGGGATCTTTTTTTCCTAGGTTCTAACAAATCTTTCATATTTATTTTAAGATTTTGCCAAGAATTAACTTCATGTGGAATTTCCTGAATCCAATCTCTCCCATATTTCATAACTTAGATTGCTAACTCTGAGAGTTTAAAGGTCATCTCTGTCATGTTCTTTAAACTCATTTAGAAAAGTCAGGGGCTTTCTTAATAACTTAATAATGCAAGTTTTAGTTTGAATTGATTGAACTGCATTTTTCTAGACTGAAGCAAAATAGAAGTTCAGAATTCCAATTCCTTTGTGAAATCCATTGTCATTGTGCATCTCCCTTCCTGCTCATGTTCTCGAACTGAATCATAACCAAAATAACTTTTTTTTGTTATCTTTAGCATTTTTTCCAGCCTGCCTAATCTCCAGATGATACTTGGCCCAAGTGCCACTATTTTTAAAAGAATTCTCCTAGCTTCTAAACATTTTCTCAATTACTCACTATTTTTTCTCTATTGTACAAATATTTGGGGAAATTTTTTTTATTTTATAAAAGTTATGGTCATCATAGACATTTTTAGAAAATAGAGAAACACATAAAAGAAAAAACTCACCCATAATTTCTGAGCTCCTCATCAAACTCCCTCTTACCTATTAAGATTACTTGTGATTATATAAGTAGATTTTTCATTTAGTTGATTACTTCATTTTTAGACTCAACTTTTTTGAGCCATATTCTTTACCAAATCTGGCCATGGAATCTCACCTATCATCTTTCTGATCATTTTTTAAAATCTGCCTTCTTAAAAATTGAAGCCATGTGTCCAGTTGCCTTGTATTTCTCAACGTTAGGATTATTAATGCCTTAAAAAACTAGTTATTTCTCCTACATTTCTCACCATATTTTTCTTTTCAATCTGAATTAAATCAAGGAAGAAGGGCACGAATGAAGGCTTCACAGGTGGCTCAGTGGTAAAGACATACAGGATCAGAGGTAGATGAGAGACTCAGAAGTGAGGCCCTCGGGTAACACATCTACTTCATCAGCATCCAGTTTTACCCAGCGCTCACCCTGTCTCCTTCCCACCTCCTCAGGCGATGGCACCCCACTCCAGTACTCTTGCCTGGAAAATCCCATGGACGGAGGAGCCTGGTAGGCTGCAGTCCCACGGGGTCGCACAGAGTCGGACACAACTGAAGCGACTTAGCAGCAGTAGCAGCAACAGACCAGAAAAGTTCCCGTCATCCTCACAGTCATGTCCAGCATCATTTGCTATGTGTTTGCTGGGTACCAGGGACTGTGCTAAGCACTCTACATGCATTATTTGTGAAAGCCTCCAACACGGTAGATACCATCAGACCCTTTTTGGCACTTAGAGTCAGAATATGCTCATGGTCACACAGACACTGAGTGCAGAGCTGGAATCTGAACACAAGCCTGTCTGAGTCTAGCAAGTCTACGCTCTTAATTATCAGGAGGAACTGATACTTATCTAATTCTCTTCTATCCCTCCCACCCCCACCTACCACCCACCCACTTCCTTCAGCCAAGCAGAACCAGTTTATGTAGCCATCTTCTGCAATGGACTGTTTCTGTCTCATAAGTTATTAGGCTGGGTTTTGTGGCTGACCTTCATATCCTGTGATCTTATGATCTTGGCCACAATAGGTTGTTCCAGCAATTTCTGCTTAAGCTAAAGCTTAGGCTGGGTTTCATGATCTCAGTTAATATCTATAACAAAACTATAAACTAAATACTCATATTTTAATCCCATTGTATGGGTGGAAAAACTGCTATTTAGAGAAGTTAAGTTAGCAACCTGAGGTCAAACAGCTAGTAAAGGGCAAAACTAGGACTGGAAGTTGGTTCATCTACTCTATCTCCTTTCAGGAGAAAGATCAACAGAGTTGGCCTGGAACAAGAAACCCTGTTGAAATCAGTTTGTGACAACAGAGGGCAGTTGTCCAGCCACCACAGCCGAGAACAAAATCAGAGAAGAGAGGAGGTTTTTCCGTGGAAGAGAGATCGGAGGGGGATACCTCCACAGTAGCTGTCCAGTCACGTGAGCTGGTGCCCCCAGTCCAGCTGATATGCAGCAGTAGAGTCTGTTATCTGTATTTCCTGACTAATCCATATGGGGAAGTAAACAGGAAAAGAATCCAGTCCTTGTCCCCTGTGCCTGACACAGACACACTCTTTAGGCTCAAACTCCCTGCAACACACCCCATCCCAAATCTGGTCTGAAGGATGGAGCGACCTTGGAACCTTGCAGATCCTGATCCTTGAATCCTACCTTCACCCCAGCCTCCAGCTTTACTTCCTCTCCCGATAAGTAACTCTTGCCTCCTTCCTCTTTGTCTGCCAGCTTCAGGAAGAGCATACGGAGGCCTAGGGTGCTTTCAACAGGCCCTCGGTGCCCTGGGTGTACATCAAAGGTTTCAGCAAGTCGGATGCAGTGGGTAACTCAGAAGGCCGTACAAGTATTGGCCTCCAGCATATCCACTTCCCAGGTCTACCAGGGTCTTGGGGTGGTGGGGAGTAAATCCAGAATCTTTCCCCAGCTTTCACACCTGCAGGTAGAGCCCCTATTCTCTACAAGAGACCTCAGAGCTCACAGACATCCCCACATCTCTGAGGTCAGCCGGAGTGAAGAGTTTCTGGTGAGATTAAGTGCTGGGAATGCTGACAACTAACCATGGAGTGTGTTTTTAGTGCTCCCATAAAGTCTGCGTATTCTAAGGATCTCATATACATACCACACATGATGGGCTATTCCAAGAAAGATCCAGGAATACAAAAAGCAGGATTTCTTGGCTTCAAGTCTCTTCCCTTTGAAATTCTGTCTTATGGACAGTTTGGCAAAGGGACAAATTGCTACCCAGATCTTTCCTACTGAAAAGCGAACAAAACAAACACACACACAGAACTGAACAAGAAAATCACTTGGTTATATAAATCATTCCACCCTCAGGAAGACAGGATATAGTAATCAGAAACAGAAAAAAAGGCAAAAATTGACTAGGAACCTGTATTTTTTTTTTTAACATAGATGGTCTATTTCCTTCCACCTCTATTTCAGGGCCTCCTGCTGTTCTATTTCTTGGTTACCAAACATTCCAACTTCAAATCTGTTCCTCCTTTCCATAATCAGCAATATCTAGAAACTGAGTTCCCAAGACAACCACAAATATTTGTTATTCTTTTTGTCATGTGACTTGCCCTAAAAATAAACTCAGATATCTTTCCTATCATCAAAATGACAGGAAGAATGAAAATGGATATTGGTTTTTTATGCATACCTGTGAAATAACTAAGGCACAATGCCACTTAGGCAAAGTTTCTAGGAATACTGTGAAAGTCCTAAAACAGAAAATAATATAAAAACTGAATGTGTTAGAAGATTATTCCATGTTTAAAATGGAACAAGCAAAAGAAGGCTTGGGGGAAATGGATAAGAATAAGCAGATAAAGTTTACATGCACACAAACAAGAAGAAAATGTTTTCCTTTAGAAAGAAAGAGGCGAAGAGCAGAGGGAACATTTGCTTTGAGGTCTAGTCAAGGTTTAGCCTCTTTCTGTTGAAATGCCCCCTTGATGTGTCAGCCAAGGACTCCCCAAAACCTCCATTTGAAGCTGACAGTACTTGAAACCAATTCACAAACACGATTTGTTTTCTGTTCCCATGTGACTCTGGAGTGGTTGACCTTTAGGGAATAATGGATAGTCTCTACTATGGCTCCAACATGGTAATGACCCTACTACACAAATTATTGTGAGTTAGGGAGCTGTCAAATTAAATGAGGTTCAACAAATGGCACGGTCACAATGGCAACAGTGATACTCACAAAGCTTTACATTTTGATGGTCTTGACAAGAGTTTGCAAACACGCATTTATGTCCATTCTCTTTTCTGATCTACAGAGAAACTCTACAGGACACAGAAGAAACACACACAGACACACAAATCCCATATTCAGGTATGTAAAAGCTGAGGCTAAATATCAACCCTGTATGTGGCAGGGTTGTACAATTCAACCAAGGCTTCCATGTCCAGCCCCATGTCCTTTTATCTTAGATGTTCTCTATGGCTCCACCTCACCATTCCCATTATCATCCCAGAATCCTAAAACCAGTAGAATTTGTGATACAGAGGACTGGAAGTTTAAAAACCATCCTTAGAGCTTTTAGAGAATTCAGTTCAGAAGTAAAACAACAGAAAGATTGTGGAGAAACAAACAGGAAGTGTTCAGATGAACTAAGGCAGGATGAAGTCAATAAGGCAACAGGGAAATTCTCTCTCTTCCTCCTTCATGTCCTCCCTACTCAGAACTTCCTCAAAGGGCCTATTCTAAGACTCAGGACTTCCCCAAATGACCCTTTCATCCAATATTGGCTAGTCTCTTAAATTCCTCTGGCTAACCTGACTTGATGGACGTGAGTTTGAGTGAACTCCGGGAGATGGTGATAGACAGGGAGGCCTGGCGTGCTGCAATTCATGGGGTCGCAAAGAGTCGGACACGACTGAGTGACTGAACTGAACTGAACTGAACTGAACCTTCCTGCCTGACCAGGAGTAAGTTTCCAATGTTTTCTTGGAGCTACCATATCAGTACCAGTCACATTCATGTCATTATCTCCTTTGACACATGTTCCTTATATTACATGGCCTCTGGATCCTTCCCCATTCTGGACACATCCACCCACCTAGTTTGTCAACATCTCACTTTCAGTGTGATGCACAGAGGAAATGTACCACCCATAATGTGATTTTCAGTTCTTTACTCTGTAAATCAATCAAAAGTAAATTGGTATGTACTGAATCACGAGGGAAATTTGGGGGTGATGGAAATGCTCTATATCTTGATGGGGACAAAAAGGGCTGTTGTAAAGGTCAACGAGGTAGTGGAAGTTAAGCTCTTAAAAGGGTCCTTCACGTGCTGTGTTCAGTTGCTTCCGTTGTGTCCAATTCTTTGCAACCCCACGGACGGCAGCCCACCAGACTCCTCTGTCTGTGGGGTTCCCTGCAAGAATACTGGAGTGAGTCACCACGCTCTCCTCCAGGGGATCTTCCTGACACAGGGACTGAACCCCCATCTCCTGCATCTCCTGCATTACAGGCAGATTCTTTACCACTGAGCCACTGGGGAAGACCAATTCCTTTACACATCACTTCAAATCAGCGCCTTCATGGCACTCTCTCTGCAGTATTACCTACACACTTCAGAGCAGTGTATTAGGAGAAAGACATTAACAAACTGGAGGTAAGAAGGTCCAAAGAAAACAAAGAAGCTCTTAGTCCCTGAACTTCCACCAGCGTTTTGTCCCTCTCTGTTTGCCCTGTCCAGCTTTCATCCTGCAGATGAAAACTTCTGGAATATATTAGGAACCCCATCTAACTTCTGGAATATATTAGGAACTTCTTTACCTTAGTGGGAGAGCATCTGGAAAATCATGATTGCTCCCATGCCTGGTGTTAAGTGTTCTGGAAAGAATCTCATCTCCCCTCTGGAAGAATCTGGGCAAACTTCCGTAGCTAAATCCATCCCAAAGTCTGTAACAGTCTGTCTGGCTACCCAGGTCCTGGTCCTCATTTCATTTCCACCCGAGGACTAGAGTCTGGCCATATATGTTGACCAAATTGTTAGGGGGCTGACTCCTTCCACTGGTTTCAGTCCACTCCTTTTACATAGGACCTAAATTCAGTTTTTGATGTTCTCTTTGTGCTCATGCAGACAGATCTCCCTACCTGACAATGTGGCCACAGACCAAGAATGTACTCCCCAGACACCCCCGGAGCTGGACCCCACTCCTCAGATCCAAACCCTTCAACATGGCCGTGGCCTGGATCGAACAGGAGGTTATTCCCCTCCCTTGGACATGATGACCTGAACTAATCAGGGCAACTTCCTTTCACTCTCTCCCATCTGCAGAGATGCAGGAAAATCTCATGTTAACGGATATTCCACTTAGAACACTGACAGGAAGGAAAAAACATACAAAGAACAGATATGCGAGCTCATAGAGCAAAGCCGGCAATTTAGGATTTAGTACAGGGGCAAATAAGTCTAAAAATACTAATAGAAAAACTTTGATTGGTGCTATTTTATAATTTCATTCATCCATTCATTCATTATGCACTCACTTATACTTGACTGACCTGAATCATATTTGATTGCCTGGAATGTGAGTGGTTCTAGATACATAAATAGGAATAAGACTTAATCCCTGCCCTTAAAAAACACAAAAATTAACGCTCAGAATGTCAATGTCATCATCTTGACCTATTAAACACATTTTTAAATGCTTGATGTGCTCTGTTAGAGAAAAGAGAAAGATGCAGTACACTTTAGTAAATTAGATAATTTCATTCAACATTACCAGCTATAATTAGCACAAAATGTCATGTGTGAGCTTCATTTCTTTAGGAACAGTACTGTCAGCCTTGAATCTGGCATTTCTAGGTCTGCATCTCACTTTTAGCCCTCCTATTTATACCAGGCATTGGCCTCACTTCCTTACTTCCAATATGAGAATAACGGTAGTTCTCATCTCTTAAGATTATTATAAAGGGCAAATGAGGTAATATATACAAAATGCTCAACATGGTGCCTGGAATAACCCTGTTTTTGTTGTGTTTTCCTCTTCAAATATGCATATTATAGTTTTATTTATGCACTTAATATTAACAAGATCTTTCCATTTTTTCAATTTTATCTTAGCACCTCCATTTGGGGGCAAAAATATCTAAGGTCAGGGGCTTCCCTGGTGGCTCAGTGGTAAAGAATATCCCTGCAGTGCAGGAGATGTGGGTTCGATCTCTGGGTCGAGAAGATCCCCTGGAGAAAGAAATGGCAACCCACTCTAGTATTCTTGCCTGGGAAATCCCATGGACAGAGAAGCCTGATGGGCCACAGTCCATGGGGTTGCAAAGAGTTGGGCATGAATTCGAGATGACAACAACAAGGTCAAGTGCAACTGGCCTTGAAAAGAAAGTCCTAAGAAGTTAAAACAGTAACCAACAGAGAGTTTCCCACCCCGAACCCTTCACTAGAGACTTCTATCCTTGACTACCTCCCTGTTCCTTAAACAAACCATGCCTCTTCCTGACACAGAGCTTGACATATGCTGTCCCCTTTTTCTGCTCTGTGTTCCCCTTGCCACATTCTCACCCAGCTTCTGCCTTCTCATTTCTTAGATCTTCATTTCACTTCACTTCATTGTACCTCACTTTTGCTGGGTAGTTGCTGTTCTCCTGACACTATAATGACTGCTTTCATGGACTTTCTTATTCAGTCCTTGCAACAGACCCTCCTATATATAGCCCCATAGAGGCTTTCCACCAATAATTGGATGACCTGTGGAGACAGGACTCAGATCCAGACTCTGTGCCCCATCTCCCTGTCCCCACTCTCCTTCACCCTCTCACCTCCCTGCACCCTCTTACCTCCCTAAGCCCTCTACCTCTTTATTCTTCACCTCCCTGACCCTCACCTCCCTGGTACCCATACCTCCCTGCACTCCCACCAAAAATAGTAATCAACAAAAGGGATAAACTTAGTACTGCTAAGTCGCTTCAGTCGTGTCCGACTCTGTACGACCCCATAGACGGCAGCCCACCAGGCTCCCCCGTCCCTGGGATTCTCCAGGCAAGAACACTGGAGTGGGTTGCCACTTCCTTCTCCAATGCGTGAAAGTGAAGTCGCTCAGTCATGTCCGACTCCCATAACCCTAATCAAAAACCACCCAGAAATTAAAATTTATGAGAAACTTCTCAAAACTATCACCTACTAGGAAAAGAAGCACATGAAACTTCCCAGGTTAAAACTAAACCAATTGTAGGAAACATTAATGCGAATATCCCATTCAAGTTTCAGTGTTTCAAAGCACATCTGGAGTCTGCATTAAGTTACAGACACTATGCTTAGAGTGAGATCTGGACAGCTAAAAGCTGATCCAAAGCTTTCCAAAACATTAGCCAACTGGAGCTTGACGGAGAGGGAAATACAGTAGGAGACCTAGGCCTCTTCAGATTGGAGAATGACAGACATGGAAGGGTACTGATGATATCCTTGCAAATAAATATCTAAGGGTCTATCCTATGGAGGGAGATTTAGGTTTGGTCCGTCTCTTTGGCCCAGAGGACAGAACCAGGGAAAATGACAGAGGGAAAATGCAGGGAAGGAGAAATGTTTCAGTGAGACTTTATAACGATCATATCTTTCTAACAGAGCTCTCTAATACAGTAAGACAACTTTCTCTGGGAGGTGGGGGAGGTAAAGTATAGGAGAGTAAGAAGAAACCTTAAAGATTCAAAAGAGAGCCCAGTGTGACTGAGAAGCTGGACGGTGGATATGCCCAGTCCATGATAACGTTTTCAGACACCCACAGTAGGAAAAATAAAACAATGATCTAAGAACCATTAATAATTAAATGAGGATAATAATAATATTAATCTGATAGAATCGTGTGATGATAATACTAATACATAAAGAAAAAAGTCTTCAACATGAAAGGCAGAAATGAAAACAAACAACAGTGACAAAAAGAGAAAACAGAATAAAACTTCAATTTTTAACCTCAGAGAAATAAGGAAATGCTATATCTATGAGGCCAAAAGAGTGTACAGCTTTGTTTAAAGAAACCACCAGGAAATAAAAACAAGCTTTTAGAAATTTAAACCATAAAAGCTGAAATAAGAAATTTTTAAATGTTATGGTTGAAAGATATAGTTGAGGAAATACCCTGGAAAGTAGAGCCAACTGTCAAAGAGTAAGGAGAAAAAAATAAATGAAATTTAATTAATATGAGAGACAACATCTGACTAATAGGCCTTCCAGAAAAGAAGAACAGAGAACAGCGTGGGAAGGAAATTATCAAAGAAACCATATGAGAAAATTTCCCCAAACTGAAAGATCTGAATTGCCAGATGGGAGGGGCTGAATGCCCAACACAATGGATGAAAAACACACACCAAAGTACACCAGCATAAATTTCAGAACATAACGGATAAATAAAAATCCTAGATGCTTCCTGGAAACAAAGGGTGGGGTGGAAGGAACAAGTGATATAAAAATAATTGGGAGTTAGAATAACATTGAACTTCAAAATTCTGATACACAAAGGCCTAAACATTTTTCCTCCAGGGCACCTTTTCTCAGGAAGTTACTGAAGGATGTGCTCCACCCAGATGAGGTAGTGAACCTAGAAAGAGGAAGAGATATAGTACAAATCAAGAATTAACACAGGAGAAAGGTCAAGGGAAGTCCAGTAAGACAATTATGAAGTAGGCCGAGAGACCAGCCAGCTCAGACTGGAACAAGACAATAGATTCAGAAAGGGGGGTTTAAAAAAGAACAGACAGGAAAAGAAAAGGGACAAAAAAGGAAAGATTTATTGACTATGCAGGAAATTATATCAAAAGTGTTACCAAAAAAGAATTGCTATCAGAGACATAGATGAGAAAATGAGACCTTATTAACACCACAAAAATGAAAAGTCATACAGGAAAGGAAATCGAAGCCACAAACAACACTTAACTTAGATTTGNTTTATTGACTATGCAGGAAATTATATCAAAAGTGTTACCAAAAAAGAATTGCTATCAGAGACATAGATGAGAAAATGAGACCTTATTAACACCACAAAAATGAAAAGTCATACAGGAAAGGAAATCGAAGCCACAAACAACACTTAACTTAGATTTGCCAAGGTACATATCAGATACTGATTGAACCAGAAATTGTGATATCACTATATAGTGGTGGTGGTATGGAGAGAACAACCCTGGGGGAATGTAAGAAAGCAAAGCACTCAGCTACCACAATAGGAAAGCAACAGATAACATCTATTAATATATTAGCAGAGTAAGCACAAATGCCAAAAGAACTCCTAAAAAGATTTAAAGGGTTAATTTGCAGAACAGGGCTTAAGGGTAAGGGGGCGGGCAGAGGGTGATGGTATGGGTGACTGCAGTTCTTTGCTATGATTATTAAACTTGACTTGCTTCCCTGATAGCTCAGTTGGTAAAGAATCCACCTGAAGTGCAGGAGACCCTGGTTCATTCCTGGGTCAGGAAGATCTGCTGGAGAAGGGATAGGCTATCCACTCCACTATTCTTGGGCTTCCCTTGGGGCTCAGCTGGTAAAGAATCCGCCTGCAGTGCAGGAAACCTGGGTTCGATCCCTGGGTAGGGAAGATCCCCTAGAGAAGGGAAAGGCTACGCATTCTAGTATTGTGGCCTGGAGAATTCCATGAACTATACAAAGAATCAGACAGCACTAAGCTGCTTTCACTTCACTTTAATTATATGCATGCATTCAGTTCAGTGCAGTCGCTCAGTCGTGTCCGACTCTTTGTGACCCCATGAATCGCAGCACACCAGGCCTCCCTGTTCATCACCAACTCCCGAAGTTCACCCAGACTCATGTCCATCGAGTCTGTGATGCCATCCAGCCATCTCATCTTCGGTCGTCCCCTTCTCCTCCTGCCNGAGGAGCCACGGTTCCATGTTCTCTTATAGCCTCTGCTTTAACTGCCTCTGAGGCCATTAAGCTTTCACATTTATTCAAACATAAACATGAACATTTCCCCTTCGATGTCTTTTTTTTCTCTCCCATAATAATCTGTACTCTAATTCAAAGAAATGCAATTTCATCGTTGGTTCACCAGGCTGATGTTTGAGAAAAGATCGTGTGATGCAGACCATAATGACTAAGGAATAGAATGAAGGCTCCACGGGCAGATGACTTCAAGCAATACCGTCATTTACTATAAAGTGCTTCCTTCCCTGATGAAAGGTTGGGGGAAATTAAGCTCTAACTGCAGCCATGAATTGTTATATGCTGGATGCCAACTGTCACCATCCTCATGAATGGTGAATCTCTTAACTCAGAAAAGACTTTGGCCACTAGGCAGAGGGGGCTGAGGAGGGCTACGGGCACCACAACGGAGTTATTCAATATTACTGTTCTGCTGAGAAGTGCCAGTTTTACCCCAGCACTATCCATAAGAACAGCCACACAGGGTTCATACAAGCCACAGCTGAAGCAGGTGGTTTAACTGAGTGCCTGGATGCTGCATGGTAAGAAGATTTTGGTTTGACTCATGTCCTCAGTCAAAAGTGACTCTTCCTGGCCAAAGACAGCCTGTCACCCTGTCTACGAACAATTGCAGGACGCTGACCTCCTGCAAACAACAGAAAAGGGAGAGGCCATGCCTGGATAAACAAGCAACTCACAGGTTAGCATTTGCAAAAGAGGGAGTGAAACAGCTGCCAGAAAAAAATCAAGCAGATTTAGAATCTGTTTAAATCTAAACTCTGAACATTTGGAGATGGAAGGGTCAAATACTGCAAACAGGGGACAAAAGCCCTTGAAACAAGAAAGTCCTATCCCAGAATGTATCTAAGTAAGCAAAAGCTTCACAAGGACACCAGAGCACAAATCTCCAGTCTTTCAGGATGCTTTGCCTCTTGGGAGATGGACAAAGATCTGGAAGGGATGCCCTAAAGGGAAAGCCAAGTGCAAAGAAGAAACTTACAAGCCCCTTAATGTTAGTATTAGTCACTCAGTCGTGTACGACTCTTTACTACCCTGCAGGCTCCTCTCTCCATAGGATTCTCCAGGCAAGAATACTGAAGTGGTTATCCATTCCCTTCCCCAGGGGAATCATCCTGACCCAGGGATCGACCCAGGTACCCGGGTCTCCTGCATTGCATTCTAATCCCCTGGTGGGAATAACTAGTTAATCACCTACTCTGTCCCTATCATTCCATAGTGAAACTCTTTTCTCTCTCACTCTCTCATGAGTACACAGTGGAGTTTTCCAGAAGTTATATGATCTCACAAAAAAGATTAAAGGAAGAAACAGTATGAGAATACAGCTGCCTATTATAAAGCCAGACAGTAAGATTGGCAAACATATAAAACAATGTCACTCTTTTCGCTACCATTTTTGAAATAAAAATGCTACTTATGTTTAAAAAAAGTAAGTGATCAGATGGTCAGGGGTATCCCTGTTGGAAGCCAAAGGTAGAAGACAAGCTTGGGAAGAACAGAGAATGGGGTGAAGAGCCTGCAAAGCATCCTACTATTAGCTTCCATGGATCCCACTTTCTCTCCAGAAAGTCATGGGCAAGATGGCAGAGAGATAAAGGTTGTCAGGAAAAATCAGGGGTAAAGACAGACCTGGACACCGGGGCTAGCTAGTTGACCAAAAGCTGACACCGCCTAGCCACCACATTCCACGGGAAGAAGCAGGACTTGGCACCAGAGGACAACTCGCATGTGTGGAGTAGGCACCTGTGTCAACAAACATGCCATGGAGTAGGTTCAGAGCGGGTGGGAGCCTAAGAACCTGCAAAGTGAGACACAGACGGAAGATTTTTCCTACCCAAAGGTTTTCCAAGCTGCAAGGTGGGCATAACTTCATGGTCTACCCGAATAAATGATTTGCAGCATACTATACAGCATTATCATAGATACTCCAGGGAAATAAAAACCCAGGAAAATAATACCATCATTGGTAAAGCCCTCTCAGTAATTAGGAGGTGACTAACAGCACTCCACATACCAACTATACAAGCTTAATGTTCCTTGACAGCTCAAGACACTTTCAACCCTAAGTCTTTTATTTTTCTTTTTAATCATCATATACTTTGTTTTCCAGTAGAAAATATGAACTGGTTTCATTGCTTTGTTAGATAGCAATTTAATGTATCCATTCTCCTATACCCATTACAGCAAATATCCAAACAGTTCCTAACACAACTATTTTTCATATATGGATTGATCTAAAAATACACACAAGAGAAAAAATAATGCCAGTTTTTTTCTTTCTCTGTAGGTAGTAATCAAGGTTATTTGTTTGGTTAGTTGGGTTTTTCTAAGCAATTATTTTCTTATCCAGAGGAAAAAGGTACTAGCTCTGTAAAAAGCTCTTCTAAAAAGAAGTATGTACCTTTTAGACAAGAGGAAAATAGCTCTGATGTGGGAAGGAGAGAGGGGTTTTTTTTTATGTTGATGAAACATTGTTCTTTTAAATGGCAATTGACAATACTCTTACTAACATTAGTCATAAAAAATTATTCACAAATAATTGTAGCAGAGCTTTGTGTCCTAGGCAGGAAAAAATGTCTCACAGAACTACAGATGACTTTCTAAGATAAACACCAGAATTTGTCATCTGGTACTTATTCACCACCTACTGAATGAAAGCCTACAAAGTTATTCTAAACCATAGAATATTTCCATGTGAAAGATCCATTCAATGATATTTGTAGTCTCATAAATGAATTTCTAAAGATCATAAATCCACAGAAAAGTTAAAACTCAATCATCAGGCTGATTTCCCACCACTAGCCAGTGTTTCCCCTCTAGTGTAAAATGTCTCAGATTGATGAGCTTAATACCTTCACAAATATTTTCACCGTATGGCTTTATTTTTTCCAACTTATTTATAATATCTGATGTCCTCCAAAAGTATCTCTAAGTTTTGCTTCCCTGTTTTCATAGCCACTATCCTGATTCAGCCCCCTCACTTCATCATGCTGAACTTTAATTTCTCCAAGCTCTGAATTTCATAAAATCCCTAGATNTGCCCTGCTTCATTCTGCATTCCAAGGCCAAATTTGCCTGTTACTCCAGGTGTTTCTTGACTCCTACTTTAGTATTCCAGTCCCCTATAATGAAAAGGACATCTTTTTGGGGTGTTTACTTTGATAAAAATTGATATTGACTTTTTAAAGAGAAATACTGCCAGTACATCAAATTTAAAAACTCCTGTAGCCACTGACTAGTTGATTATCAAGGTCTATAATTCTTTGAGACTTATTTGATGCCCTCATGTTCCCTAGTGGAGCTGTTGGTCTGTGCTGAGAAACTTCATTTACAAGGCAGACAAAGGAGAACTGTAGCCAATCTTACTATTATGACACTAAGAGTTTAGTGATTTTCAGTTTTGCAAACACCTGTTTTTTTTAATCCAATATAACTTTCTTATTTCATTTTCATTCCTACTTTCATCTGTTTCTGTTATTTGAAATTCAGATTTATTCCTTATCTGCTTAATTATTTAGTAGTCAGTAAGTTACTTTCCACTTAACATTAAAAAATTTCCACAACAATTTTTTATGATTGCAAAATATTATATGCTTACTTTTAAAAATTTGGAAAATACAGAAATAAAAGAGGAAAATAAAAACCCACTCTCTTTTAAGTACTCATAAATAGTCCTTTTAATATTTCATTATATATTTTGCCAGTCTTCCTCCTNTTATGATTGCAAAATATTATATGCTTACTTTTAAAAATTTGGAAAATACAGAAATAAAAGAGGAAAATAAAAACCCACTCTCTTTTAAGTACTCATAAATAGTCCTTTTAATATTTCATTATATATTTTGCCAGTCTTCCTCCTGTGTATATTTAATGTCTACATTTATAAATTTTTTTTAACAAAATGGGTCTTGATCAACTTTATAACTTGTTTTTTTCTTAACAATGCTTTTTTTCCTCTTGTCCTTGGAAATTCTTTTACTAGATCATTTAATTATTTGATTGTTTCACCTAGGCATGTACATTACTTTATGTTATTTCTAATCATTCACTATCACAACCATGCTCTAATGAATATCCTTGAAGGTATATCTGTGCACATATCCAGGTTGCTTCACTTAGGGTAAGTTCTGATGGGCTTAGTGCTGGGCCAAAGTGTACACATTTTTAAGGTTTTGAATAAGTATAGCCACATTTCCCTCTAGAAAAGCTTACCCACTGCATTCTGGCCAACAATTTGGGAATATCAATTTTCCCACCTCTTCAACAACAATGGACATTTTTTTTTAATGAAAAACTTTTCCTATTGATATGTGAGAAATGCAGCCCTCGTTGGGTGTTTAGGAATCAGTGGAAGACCTTCTAGAATCTGTCTTGGGTATATTCTGGGACATGCAAGTGGTATGACATCTAAGATCATAGATGACATAACATCTATGTTTCCTTGACATCTAAGATCATTTTACATATTAGGATGAATCATAAGAAAGTGCCAAGAGTTGACAATTTCTGATCTTACAATACTGTCCGTTTTAAAAGCTTCAACCTAACAAATTTATTTGTCAATTGGGGAAGGTTTCTTAGGTTAAGAACTGGCCAAACTGCCAATGCCTTTTAAAAGTTTCTCAGCTACAGAAGAGCCAGCTGTACAATCTGCTCTAATGGGAAGGCCTTGCTGTGTTTCTGCCCACAGGCTGGATGGGGTGGGGTGACTCAAAGTGAACCATGACCGGCACAGGAGGGGGACTCGGTCACTGGAGTCCACTGACAAGTGGCTTTGCTTTAGAGAAGCACTACTGTGAAGCAGCATTCTAGAAAGAAAGTAGAAAATCAGGAAGGGTAAAAAAGAAGTCAGAGAAACCTCAGTAACACTTCATGTGTGTGAAGGAATGTCCAGGGGGTGTGGCTCTTAACTAATAAAGAAACATTTACAGCCCCAAAGGGGAAGGCACCTGAGGAGTACCATCGTCTCCCATGAAAAAAAAGTGTCTCTGTTCAGAGTTCATGTGCACAGATGAATTAGAGGACTAGTTTGGCATGAGTGGGAGCTGCAGAGTTTTCAGGAAAAAAGTATATGTCATCAATGTCAAGAAGTTCTGCGGGACATCACTAACAAGGAGCTGAATGTAACAGGAGGCATGTGTCAAGGAAACAGATCTTTCAAAAGACAGAGCAGCTGGACTCCAAGACACTCAGCCACTGACAAGGTGGCTTGGGCACATTCCTTCCCAACTCAGGACTTCAATACTTCTGTCCCTCAGATACTGCTGTAACTTGGAGATCAACTTACAAATTCTACTTCAGGAATTTATCCTAAAGAAACCTTGTGAGATGACCCACAACAGTTTTCGTAATAGTAAAGGATTTGGAAATTTCCTAAATATTCCATAAAAGGTAATGGTTAAATAAATATATGGTATATGTTCAAATAATGGAATACTATATATGGTCATTAAAAATCATGGTGGACTTCCCTGGCGGTCCAGTGGTTAAGAATCTGCCTGCCAGTGCAGAAGACAAGGATTTGATCCCTGGTCTGGGAAGATTCCACATGCTGAGGTACAACTAAACCCACCCATCACGACTACTGAAGCCTGTGCACCCTAGAGCCCGTGTGTGTGTGAATGTGTTAGTCGCTCAGTTGTGCCCGACTCTTTGTGACCCCATGGACTGCAGCCCCCAGGATCCTCTGTCCATGAGATTTTCCAGGCGAGGATACTGGAGTGGGTTGCCATTTCCTTCTCCTAGAGCCCGTGCACCACAACAGAAGAAGCCAATAACGCGAGACGCCCATGCACCGCAACTAGAGTAGGCCCCGCTCGGTGCAACCAGAGAAAGCCCATCCACAGCAACGAAGACCCAGCACAGCCCACAATAAATTAACTGATTAAAAAAAATCTTACCCCAAAACGATTTGATTGTCCTAGCAAATCATAAAGTAAAATATAAGATTACACTCAGTATGGATAACATGGCTCCAAATTTTTAGAAAATAAGTAATAACAATAAGTAGGAGAAAACAGAACAAAAGGGAAGTTACATGACAATGATGTATGAACAGTGAGCTTACAGAGGATTTTTGTTTTCTTATTTGTTCTTTATATATCCCAAATTTTCTGTTAAAAAAAAAAAACTTGTATCATGTGTGTAATTTTAAAAGACAACAATAAAATTAATTATATTTTAATAAAGAGATCTGAGAATACTCAAGTGGCCTTCCAGCAGGAACGTTCATTGAGTCTTCTTAAAATGCCAAATGCAGAAATACCTAGACCACACTTGAACTGTGATTTGCTACAGGAGACCTGGGTTCAGTCCCTGGGTCAAGAAGATCCCCTGGAGAAGGGAATGGCACCTCACCGGGAAATTCCATGGACAGAAATGTCTGGTGGGCTACAGTCCATGGAGTTGGAAAGAGTCAGACAGACTGCCCTTATTTTGTCTTAGGGTGCATAATTCTCCAAACCATTGGATTTTGCAAACAGATATACCATATGAAACCATAAGGCAGTTCTGGAAAGTGCAACAGTGGCTGGGAGCCTTGTGTTTGGGCTGTCTTCACAGTCTGAATCTCGGAGTGAGCTTACTGAGAAAGACATATTTGTAAAAAGAGTACACACTTCCTGGCCCTGTAGGGCCTCCGCCTTTCAAGGAAAAGGACTGCCATATGGATGGTTTATTAGCACCAAATTATAAGCCTTCCTATAAAAGTTGCCTTTCCCAAAAAACTTTATAGACAGCTGATGGTAGAGGCTGTAAATAGGATACCCAGGACAGAAACTGGCTATTTCTAGCTAAAGTGAACATTTGCTGTATTGTCTGCCAAAAATCCATTTCCCCTTCTTCTGGTACCAGGACTTTGAATTTCCTTTGAGGAACCATGTCTCTTTCACACTCAACCACGTTCTCCAGATATCACTGATTCTTCTCTAGTTCAGAGAAGAGGAAGGGGAGAGGAAAAGTGACAGGATGAAGTCCAGTGAGAATCTGGCTCCCAGCACTGCACCGAACGGGCTCTTACAGAGATCACCATGGACCTCCACTGTGCTGAATGCAATGGTCACGTCTCAGTTTCACCTTATCTGACCCATGAGCAGCATTAGATCCAGCCAACCACTCCCTCCTCTTCCTTAAAAAAAAAAAAAAAAAATTATGTATTTTATTTTGGCTGTGCTGGGTCTTCACTGGCTTTCTCTAGTTGTGGTGAGTGGGGGCTGCTCTCCAGTCGCAGCACTCAGGCCTCTGCTGTTGCAGAGCACAGGCCCTAGGGTGCACAGGCTTCAGTAGTTGTGGCCACTCAGTAGCTTCCACATGCCAGCTCCAGAGCGCAGGCTCCATAGCTGTGGTGCATGGGCTTAGTTGCTCTGCGGCACACGGAATCTTCCTAGACCAGGGATCAAACCGTGTCCCCTGCCTTGGCAGGCAGATTACCAACCACTGGACCATCAGGAAAGTCCCTTTCTCCTCTTAACACACTTCCTTTATTTGGCTTTCAGGACACCATAGTCTCCTAGTTTATCCCCTCCCCCAATCCCAACACAAACACGCACATATACACACTTTCTCTATCTTCTTGGATGATTTCTCTTGTTCCCAGTCATTAAATTTGTAGCATTCCAAGCCTCCGTCCTTGGAATGCTTTTCTATCTGTACTCCCATGGTGGTCTCATCCAATCTCACTGCATTTAAATCCAGTATCACTGAGTTTCAACACCACCTAACACGACTGGGGATGGGGACTACCTGTTCGCGGTGGGCTGGGCCCTTCCATGGCAGATGCAGAGCTGTGGTTTTCCTGGGGCTGGTGTGGTCGTCCTGGGACTGGTGCCTACACACTGGTGTGTGAGGCTGGGTCCTGGGCCCCTGTGCACAGGGCTGTGTCCAGGGATGGCTCTGGACTCGGGATCTTAAGGCAGCCTGCCTGCTGTGGGTGGGGCTGCGTCCCTGCTTGGCTAGTTGTTTGGCCCAAGGCATTCCAGTATTCATGCTTACAGGTATGAATGAAGCAGGGCTGGGGCTAGGTCCCAAGACCAATAAGGTAGAGAACGTGTTAGTCGCTGTCATGTCTGACTCTTTGCGATCTCATGGTCTGTAGCCTACCAGGCCCCTCTGTCCATAGGATTTCCCAGGCAAGAATACTGGAGTAGTCCCTTCTCCAGGGGAATCTTCCCGACCCAGAGATCGAACCCAGGTCTCCTACATTGCAGGAGGATTCTTTATTATCTTGAGCCACCAGGGAAACCCTAAAAAGGTAGAGAGAGGGTTCCAAAATGGCACTTGCCAGCATTAGTGTCCATTCATAAAATGAGATCCCCAATATGCCTGCTACCAGAGTTAATGGCCCCAGGGTGAGATCTAAGTTGTCTCCTGCTCTTCTGGGAGGCCTCCAAGATCAAGAGGTGGATCTGACCCAGGCTTCTTCAAATGACTGCTTCTGCCCTGGGTCTGACAGCACATGAGATTTTATGTGAGCCTTTTAAGATTGTAGCCTCCATTCCCTGCAGCTGTCTGGGTCTCTCCAAAGTAAGCCTTGCTGGTTTTCAAAACCAAATACTCTGGGGGCTCACTTTTCCAGAAGTGGACCTGCAGCTGGGGTGTCTCATGTGGGGCTCAGATCCCTCACATTTGGGGGAAAACCTCTGTAATTGTGGTTATTCTTTCATTTGGGGGTCACCCACCTAGGGGTCACCAACCCAGAGGCATGGGTCCTGACAATACTGTGTCTCCACCCTTCCAGCCCATCTCGCTTTAGTTCCTTCCTTATATCTTTAGTTGCTGAAGATCTTTTCTGGAGGGTTCTGGCCTTTCTCATCAATAGCTGCTCTGTAAATACTCGTAATTTTGGTGTGCCTTTGGGAGGATATGAGCATCCTACTCCATCATCTTGAGAACTCTTCCAAGAAGTGATTGGATTTTGAAGGGAGAGCCAACAGTATTTCCTGACTGGATATGGATAGAAAGCAAAGAGAGAAGTAAATTTGATTCCAAGGTTTTGGGCCTTCCAAAAACTAGGATGGAGTGGCCTTGAGCTGAGAAAGATGGTAGGAGAAACAAGTTTGAGTGGAAAGCTCAGGATCTCAGTTTTGGATGTTTTCAGTCTGAGATGCCTTTGCTAAGAAATTCTATTTGGAGACTTCCCTATGGTCCGGTGGCTAAGACTCTGCACTTCTACTGCAGGCAGCACAAGTTCAATCCCTGGTCAAGGAACTAAGACCCAGCATGCCGCATGACAGGATGAAAAAGGAAAGAAGAGAAGCGCCTATTTGATGTGGAGATTTTGAAATAAGCAGATGAATATACAAGTCTGGAGTTCAGAGGAGAAGACGGTACTGGAGAAAGAAATGTGGGTCCCAAATCGGCCCACCGACAGATCAACACCAGCTCTGGGGCAAGTTTAGCCACTCAGCCAGCCATACTGGGACTGGGCCTTACTTATCAGCAGGCCAACACAAATTTCAGTACATCCCAGATCCTGTAGCCAACTGTGTCAAGAACTGGCCCCACCTACAAGCAGTCCGACACCTGCTCTCAGACCCCTGGGTCCCGCAGTCAGAGACTCTGGGGCCTGGTCCTGTCTACCAGGGTGCCAGCACCAGGCCTGGGACACCCTGAGTCCTGCAGGGTGACAGTAGCTTCTGGACACCCTCAGGGCCCTATAACCAGAGACCCTGAGATCTAGGCCCATGCGCTAGTGGATCGAGGATCCCCTGGATCCCCTGGGCTCTAGCCCCAGCCACTATCAGGTCAATACTAGCCCTGAGACCCCTTAGGCCCTGACCACTCCCCCACCAACAGATCAATGATGGCTCTGAGATACCTTGGCTCTTCAACTAGCTGCCCCAGTTTCTGGCCCCACTCACCAGCAGGCCAGCACCAGCTTTAGGACACCCCAGAACCCACAGCCAGCGGTGTCAGGAACAAGCCCCTCCTGCCAGCAGGCCAACACTAGATCAGGGAACCCTGACCCCACAGTCACTATTCCAGAACCTGGCTCTGCCCACCATGGAGCCAGCGCTAGCCTGGAGACTCCTGGGGCTCTGCAAACAGCTGCTTCGTGACCCAGCCCCACCAACCCACAGCTAGCAGCTTCCACACAAAGCAGGACTGGTAACCAACCAGGCTGGGAGCCAGCCACACCTACCCGACCATCCACAGCAGCCAGCCTGTCACAAACAAAAGACAGGCAGCGCCCACCTGGGGGCACACCTGGAGCACATAGATTTGGCGACCAGAGGGGAGTGCACTGCTGGGACTCTTAGGACGTCTCCTACAAAAGGCCACTTCTCTAAAGTCAGGAAATATAACCAACCTACCAGATACATAGAAATAAAAACAGCAAGTTAGGCAAAATAGGTGACAGAGGAACACGTTCCAAGGGAAGAAACAAGATAAAATCCCAGAAGAAAAACGAAGTGAAGTTGGAGATGGGCAATCCATTCAGTAAAGAAAGCAATGTAATGATTACAAAGATCAAAGAACTCAGGAGAAGAATGGATGACACAGTGAGAAGTTAAAAGGTTTTAACAAAGAGAAAACACAAGAAACAGAGGTGAAGAGTACAATAACTGAAATGAACAATACAGAAGAAGGGGGGATTGTCCTGCTGGTCCAGTGGTTAAGAATTTGCCTTGCAACGCGGGGGATGTGAGTTTGACATCTAGTCGTGGAGCTAAAGATCCCACATGCCACAGAGCAAGTAAACCCGCACACCACCACTAGAGTCCATTGACATGACAGATCCCATATGCCACAACCAAGACCCAAGGCAGCCAAATAAATATTCAAAAAATACACTCGAAGAAAGCAACAACAGACTAAGTGATATAGAGGAACGGATCAGTTAATGAGAAGGGTGGAGGAAATCACTGAAGCCGAGCAAAAAAAGAATTTACAAAAAAGAGGATAGTTTAAATAAAGAGACCTCTAAGCAGCAGCAGCAGCAAGACTATATCAAGCATTCTATACCAACCTAGATAGCATATTCAAAAGCAGAGACATTATTTTCCCGACTAAGGTCCATCTAGTCAAGGCTATGGTTTTTCCAGTGGTCATGTATGGATGTGAGAGTTGGACTGTGAAGAAGGCTGAGCGCCGAAGAATTGATGCTTTTGAACTGTGGTGTTGGAGAAGACTCTTGAGAGTCCCTTGGACTGCAAGGAGGTCCAACCAGTCCATTCAGAAGGAGATCAGCCCTGGGATTTCTTTGGAAGGAATGATGCTAAAGCTGAAACTCCAGTACTTTGACCACCTCGTGAGAAGAGTTGACTC
This sequence comes from Neotragus pygmaeus, assembly GCA_006410875.1. NCBI lineage: Eukaryota > Metazoa > Chordata > Mammalia > Artiodactyla > Bovidae > Neotragus > Neotragus pygmaeus. Next base: position 82,510 of record SJYV01001707.1, read on the forward strand.
ATTGGAAAAGACTCTGATGCTGGGAGGGATTGGGGGCAGGAGGAGAAGGGGACGACCGAGGATGAGATGGCTGGATGGCATCACTGACTTGATGGACACGAGTCTGAGTGAACTCCAGGAGTTGGTGATGGACAGGGAGGCCTGGCGTGCTGTGATTCATGGGGTCGCAAAGAGTCGGACACGACTAAGCGACTGAACTGAACTGAACATTTGCATTATAGAGGTCCCAGAAGGAGAAGAGAGAGGGAAACAGCAGAGAACATATCTGAAGATAAAATAGCTGAAAACTTCTCTAATCTGGGAAAGGAAACAAACCTCCAGGTCCAGGAAACACAAAAAGTCCCAAATCAGGATCTACTCAAAGAGATCCTTATCTAAAATCCTCATCTAAAATTATAACCTCCCAAATTCCATGGACAGAGAAGCCTGGTAGTCTACAGTCCATGGGGTCTCAAAGAGTTGGACACGACTGAGCAACTTCACTTCACTTTCACTTTCACTAGACTCCTCAGTCCTCTTCCCTGCTTTAATTAGATTACTTTTCATCACTAAAATATATCTTACCTTTTTCCTTTGCCTATTATCTGAATGCCACCCAGAACATAAACCCTGTGAGGTTAAGGATTTTGTTTTGCTATCTACTGTATCCTCACTGCCTAGAACAGTGCTTGATATATACTCTTTGCTCAGTAAATACTTGTTGAATGAATGAGTCCATCTTCCTTCAGTTGGCTCAGCAGTGGAAGCACAGGGTCCTAAACCACTGGACTAGTAGGGAATCCCTCGCTGTTGGCTCTTATCCTTTAAACAGAATCAAGTCCACTCTAGTCTGCAACATTCTTCCTTTGACCTAACTCACCCCTCAAGTCAGCTCTCTTTCCCTCTACCACATCACTTCCTGAGTCATGTAATAAGCTCAATGTTCCTACTTTCTTAATATCTGCTGTTTAACCTCTTAATATTCTACTAAGTCAGTTTCCACTAAGAATATTCATAAGCTCCAAATTCCCAAACCTGATCACATCTCTTCCACTGTAAAATGTACCATTAGAGTTTGAAGGGTTTTGATGGAGGGATTAAGGGTCTGTGGGTAGTAACTATAGAGTGCCTCCCAACTCCCAAAAACATTACACTATGGGGCAGGGGTCGAGGCGGGAAGTGTGCTAGAAAAAGAGAAAATAAGATTCTTCCTCTCATTCTCCTTCTTGTCTAATCGGAAGCTTTGGCACTTCTAGAAGCTTTGGTCTCAAGACACTCTCTTTCTTGGCTACCAGGTTCAGACTCTCTATGGCTTTCTCTTACCTTTCTAGGCTTTCTTTCTGAATTTCTCTTAAGTCCTTTCTCTTTCCGTCCCTTTATTGTTGGTGTTTCCTTGGGTTCTGTTCTTCAGCCTCTCTGTTTTCATTCCCTATAGTTTCCAGAGTGACTCACACTTTAAATGTTCATATTTTCAACCACTGAATCCATGCTCCAACTCCAGCTCCCATTATCTCTTGATTTTGCTCAAACCTCTACAAGCTTTAGACTCAAACTTCCAGCAACCAACAAAATAACTCTGCCTTGATGTCTTATAAACATTTCATATTTAGCATGTGCCAGGATGAACTTATCTCTCTCTGCCCCTGCCAAATCCTCTCTCCCTCCCCCATTTCTAGTCTTATCCATAAATATGTATTAACCCAATCATCCACAGCTAAACTTGAGAATAAATCTTAACATCTCCATCTCCTTCTCTCCCAAAAAACCACCCACACTCTACCCCAGACTCTACCTTATAAATATTGCTTAAATCCAGCCCCTCCCACCCACTCCCCCTCCCCTGTGTGTATGCGTGCTAACTTGCTTCAGTCATGTCTGACTGTTTGCAATCCCATGGATTGTAACCTGCCAAAATCCTCTGTCCATGGGACTCTCCAGGCAAGAATACTGGAGGTGGAGTGTTGCCACGCCCTCCACCAGAGGATCTTCCCAATCCAGGGGTTGAACCCAAATCTCCTGCAGCTTCTGCATTGCAGGTGGATTCTTTACTGCTGAGCCACCAGAGAAACCCACCTCCCTCCCCTACCCACCATCAATGCCTTAGGCAGGTCCCCGTCATCTCTCACCTAATGGACTATTGCCAAAGCCCAATACTAGTCTCTTCCCATTGCTCACCAACTTCTTGGTTCATTCCTGCCAGAGTATCTCACAAAGCCAAGTCTTATGACCACTAAGTATGATGATTGCATAACTCAAAATACTTTGATATACGCTCTCACATTCTTGTGAAAATCTGTATATCTGTGTCCTAAAAAAAATTTTTTTCCCTCAAAAAGTGTCAGTGCATTAGTATTAAGAAATGATATTAATGGCAAGCATCACCTCTTCTGAGACAAGACAGCATGACCAGGGCAAATAAGCAGAGGACTCAGATGGCCCTCACGATACTCATTAACTTGGAGCCAACCAAAGCACACTCTGGGTGCTTCCCTGGTGGTCCAGTGATTAAAAATCTGCCTTGCAATGCAAGGAACAGAGGTTCGATCTCCGGTCTGAGAAGATTCCACATGCTGCCAGGCAACTAAGCCCATGTACCACAACTGCTGAGCCCACACTCTAGAGCCTGTGAGCCACAACTACTAAACTCCATGCACCCTAGACCTGGTCTCCATGCGAGGCCCACTTGCGCAACTAGAGAAAGCCCTTGTGCAGCAGTGAAGACTCAGTGCAGCCAAAATTAAATAAATAATTTTTTTTTAAAGTGCACTATGGCAGACGAGAAGTGGGACGTGATGGGAGGGGAGAGGGAACTCTTTGGGAAGCCCCCATGTTTGTTGTTTTGTCTTGCTTTGTTTTGCTTTGTGTGGGGTTTTTGCCTCTGTGAACTGATAACCTTAGGTCTACCATGAGCATACAGAGACTTAGAACTGTTCTCTAAAAATGGCATTACTTGGCCAAGATACGAAGCAATGGGACAGGAGCTCACTCTGCAGTTTAATGGAGGTTTGTTCTCAGTAGAAAAGGGGAAAAGCAAGAAAATGGGCCCAGAGAAGAGTCCTTCCTGAATGCCTTTATGCCTCTGGACAAAAATATTGACAGAATCCTGACACCACTAGTCTCACTATCCTCTGAAATATGACTCTATGGCAACATAATTTTTCTTTCCTGGATCCTAGTGAGATTTTATGGGTAAAGGACTGAGATATCTTCCCACTCACAGAAGGGGGACCTAGAATTTGGTGACTGTATTATTTCAGGATCCAAATGGATCTAAGGGAGTCAAGGGGAGACCACTCATTCCTCATCTCTAGCACTGAACTAGGGTGAATCTCCCTTAATGCTTCCTTAAACTCCTTTTAGAATAAGATGAAAAACACTGTTGACTTGAGAAAAATGCACAACGTGGGAGTTGCAAGTTAAGTTTTATTTGGAGCCAAATGAGGAATATAGATGCGGAAATAGCATTTCAGACAGCCCTGAGAAACTGCTCCAAAAAGTTAGGTGGAAGGTCAGTATATATGTGATTTTGGTGAAGGGGGAGTACATGCACTTAAGCATATATTTTTGCAGAAGGTTTCTGCTAATCAAAAGAAGAAATTTCGTGCTTTTCTAGATGAGATAAAGGAACTGGGCTCATAAAATCAGCTTCTGAAAGTTTCTATCTGAAGACGTGTTCTGCCAGTTTTTCAAGAGCCTCATTTCTGCTCTCCACTCTGAACTCCCTTCAGGGGATGTTAAAAGCCAGCAGCTGCAGCAGCACATGGTTTTACGCTTGTAGAGGTAGATGGCAAGGGCCAATTTGTAGTTACAACAAACACATTCATCCTTGCACACATACAGAAAGTATCTCTTTTCTTTTCTTTCAAGGATAAGGCCTTAATTTTGCAATAAGGTAGAAAAAAATGGTAGAGGGAAAGCCTGCTTCCAAAAATAGATATGATGCAGGAAAGAGAGGAAAATATTTATTTATTTATTGGTTGGATATAAGAGGATGTTGCTTTGAGAAGAGAATACACTGAGATAGAAGATTTCATGGAAATCTAAAATATTGCAGTTGAATGGAAGTTCACACTAGAGATAATTAAGGAAAATTGAATCAGTGATATAGAGAATAATCTTAGGGAAATATTATCAAAATACAAAGAAAAATAAAGGAAAGAAAGGAAGAAAGATGGAGTAAATTCAGAGATAAGAGATCCAAATAATATGTCACTGAAGAAGAAAAGCAAATGAACAAAATATGAACACTGATTCAAGTTATGACCAGAGAAATCTTTCTTGCCCTAAAGAAGTTCTGAATTTGGAAATCAAGAGGGTTTACCATTTTCTAAGCAAAATCTATAAAAGAAAGTCTATATTTGGTTGTCTTACTGTGAAAAGTATGTCAGGAATAGAGAATAGAAAAATATTCAAGCTGAAAAATAGTGTCCTCAAACTTCTTTACAGAATCAAACTCCTCAAAACAATAGAGGAATACTCCAATTACTTGAAGGGGATAAGGTATTTACATTTAGACAAGTTGTCACTCTCTTACCACATTGATGCCTTTCTAAAAAATTACTTTCATAGGTACCAGATCTTATGAAAGAAACTAAAATTAAGAACTCAAAAATAAAGAAAGTGAGAAATGAACTACATGGAAATTAATTAAATTCACGCTAATGGGTACAGGGTTTCCTTTTGTGGTTATAAAATGTTCTAAAATTGATCATAGTGATCTGTAAATGTGTTTAAAAACAAGGAATCATTTTTTTTTAAAGCAAGTATCATTTCTAGAATTGTTTAAGCAAGCTTATATACTGGTATTTTGTTTTAAAAAACATGTATATAATTTTTCTCTTACAGTAATTCATTTCAAGAGCAATTTCATTATGTATATTCTACAGAGCCCTAAACCGAGGCAGCCAGCATATTCAAATAAACTCCAAGGAGTGGGCATGCTTCAAGCCAGTTCCTCATTAGAAACCCCAGCATGGGGGCTCTGGAGACCAACACATGGAAGGTCTTCTAGGGAGAGCTGAAATGTTCAGATAAGTGAGTTCTGGAAAGAAAGGGTAGTTGGGGGGCTCTGGATTTGAAAGAGACACGTGTACCCCAATGTTCATCACAGCACTATTTATAATAGCTAGGACATGGAAGCAACCTAGATGTCCATCAGCAGACCAATGGATAAGAAAGCTATGGTATATATACACAATGGAATATTACTCAGCCATTAAAAAGAATCCATTTAAATTAGTTCTAATGAGGTAGATGAAACTGGAGCCTATTATACAAAGTGAAGTAAGCCAGAAAGAAAAACATCAATACAGTATACTAATGCATATATATATGGAATTTAGAAAGATAGTAATAATAACCCTATATGCAAGACAATGGGCTTTAAATGTGTTAAATACATGGTATATGAACTATGTTTCAAAATAATAAGATCAACAACTATGGGTTCAAATGTCACCCACTTACCAACTGAGAGACTTTAGGAAGGTCAATTAACTACTTATTCCTCGGTTTCTCATTTTGTAAGAGAGGGACAGTACCAACTTCCAATAGTTGTTTGAGAACTGCAAGTTGACTGGAACAGCATGCGGCTCAATACACTCTATAAACCTGTAGGTTAATGAACTAAGCCATCCCCACACCCATGTATTAAATATTTAACTGTATTAGTTTCCTAATGGCTGCCATAAATCACCATAAACTCAATGGCTTAAAACAACACACATTTACTCTTATAATTCTGAAGTTACCAAGTCTGAAGTCAGTTTCACAGGACTAAAATAAAGTGTGGGCAGGGCTGCCTTTCCTTTTCCATCTGCTTGACGGCATTCTGTGCATTCCCCCTTCTCTGGCTGTGGCCTCTCTCCCTATCCAAAGCCAGTAGCACAACATGTTGCTACAGTGATTGCACTGCCTTCTTCTGTGTCAGGTCTCCTTCTTTCTCTCTCTTATTAGACCGTCTGTGATTATCTAGGATAATCTCCCCAGTTTAAATTCCTTAATTGAATGACATCTGCAAAGACTCTTTTTCCATATAAGGAAACATTCATAAATTCCAGGGAGTCAGCACTGCAATCTTTGCAGCCTACCACCATTACTACATCAACCAAAAAAGAAGAAAAAGAAAATAAAGGTATGAAAAAGCCCTTATGATTATTTGCAAGTACACCAAAATAAATAAATAAATAAAAAAGAAGACATTAAGCAAAAGATGGTATCAAGAACATTTGACACAGCTTACATTAGAAAATATAAGTACTGTACATTGTGCTTAGTCGCTCAGTCATGTTCGACTCTTTGTGACCATGTGGACTGCCGCCCAGCAGGCACCTCAGTCCATGGGGATTCTCTAGGCAAGAATACTGGAATGGATAGCCTTTCCCTTCTCCAGGGAATCTTCCCAACCCAGAGATCAGACCCAGGTCTCCTGCCTTCCAGGCGATCCTTTATCAGCTGAGCTACCAGGGAAGCCCACTGCACTATTACTTTCTATTTACCAAACCTTGTTCACTGGAAGCTTTTAAAGTCCTCTGTATCCTGCCTTTTCAGTGCAATGCCTAAAAAATTATTTTGCTGATGACACATGGCTTCAGATGTCTTTTGTGCATGTGTGTCTGAGTCTTTATCCACTTGAGCAATCCTGTTTCAATTTCATAATTCAGAAATTCTGACCCTCATCTCCTAAATCTTGCTAACCAGATCCACCTCTTGGCTCTAGCCACCTGGGGCCCGCAATTATTATTTGGAAGGGAAAGATCTGGCAATTTTCATTCACACCACACTTCAATACTTCCTAAAATTATGTAGCTATATAAAGTTCTTCTGCCTAAGATGCTAAGAACTTTATCTCCTCTTCTTTCATCATTCTCAAAACTTTATTGAACTACTCCTTCTCTGCATCTACTTCACTTTTTTAATAGTCCTAAGTCTCCATCACCACTCCCCATCCTTTTCTAATAAGCCATAATAAAAAGTGATTACCTGGATTCTTTCTCCTGGAATGAAAATGCATAGGCAACAATAAAAGCATATAAAAGTTAATGCACTACACTATAATTTCACATAGGAGAAAATTATGGTTGAGGAGGGATTACCATATAATTGAAATGACTGGATAGATTTACAAATATCCAATTTCATATCTTAAAAACAGAATATATCTTATTCACAAGCATTCACAAATTTGTAAAAATCCACTACATGCTTTGGCTCAAAGAAACCTCAGAAATATTAAAGCCATATTCTCTAATAATTGTGAAATAAAATGAAAAATTAATTAAAAGTAATGATTTAAATAAAAATGACAATTACTTGGCACTTTAGAAAAATTATTCTGGGTTAAGAGACAATAAATGCAATATCAAACTTTTTTGGCAATATAACACCACAGATTAGAAATGCATTGGATCTATTCATAGTTGTAAATCTCTGTATAAAAAATTAAGATTTCAGAAAACCTGTTACAAATATAGTATAAAAACTTGAATATATTTATTATATCAAGAGCTCACATAAATTAATTTCAAACATAAAATCCAATGAGTAAGAAACAGGCAATGAGAGAGCATATAAAAGGAGAACACTATGAGTAAAATGTCAAATTCGCTGGCAATTAAACAAATACAAACTAAAACAACATAAAAGTGGGTAAGACTATGAAAAAAAAANAAACAGAGCCCAATATGTCAGAGATGAAGTTGTAATCAGAGCCCACAGTTCCTAAATTATCCTTAATATTAGAAACAACCGTATGGGAACTACTGGATAATTATCCCCATTTCACAGGTTAAAGAGTTAAGGTCACAAGTGAGTGAGTGAGGCACCAGAAGTTGAACCTACAGTTTGACTCTCAAGCTACAGTTTTCACTGCCTCACAGTTTCATAGCAGCCTGTCTGCATGGACAAGCAGGAAAGCCTCTCTTTCAAGATGCTTGAGGAACTCACCATCAGAGCCTCTTTCTCAAAGAGGACAGGACTGTTTGTCTTGCTTCCTTTGACCTTGTTACATTCAACGGCCCCTCCTGTGGATCCTCCATCTCTCTTGCTGGGGAAACTGCTCTGTGGTTAACCTCAGCCAAGGAGGAGTCCCACCAGCAGCCACTACCCCAGTTGGGGTGCTTGGTCCTTCCTCCACATACCTCCCATTTCAGCTGAAGCAGTCACACGGTACAGATCATATGATCCCTCCCAGAACTGCAGTCTGGAGTCAGTGACGAAGGAGAGATGAGTGTATAAAGTGGTAGCAACGAAGCAGATGGTCCCCATAGCTCTGACCCTGCAGCCACTAGCTGCTTCAGTGAGCTCTGTTTCCTTCCCCACAATTTTTTTTTTTCCTTTAGATGGCCAGAGTCAGTTTCTGTTGCTTGTAACCAAAGTTCATGACCTAATACAGGAGACTTCCAGGCTCCTGGTTGCTGAAAAATCCCACCATGAACTTCAGCCCCTCCAAAACCTGGAAAATGAGGCAATGCCACAGGCCAAGGAGTGGAGGACCTTTTGCACCCCTGCCCCAGCCCTCCTGAGAGCTAGCCTGAATCTGTGGTGAGGCTGCCCAGATGTCAGGACCAGGGAAATGGTGGCCAGGTCAGCTCTGCTCAAACGTGGGATTGGACACAGTAAAACATAGAATTGGATCTCAGGCCAGCCACTGTTGGAGGAGACTGGTTTCCAGTTTCTTGGCTTCAGAATCCCCAGAAGAAACAAAGTCTCATTCTATGTATGTATAATTTTTTTTTTTTTTTTTTGGCTGCACTAGGTCGTCGTTGATGCATGTAGATTCTCTCTAGCTGGAACGAGTGGGGACTACTCTCTGGGTGTGGGACGTGGGCCCCTCGTTACGGTGGCTGCCCTTGTTGCAGAGCACGAGCTGTAGGCAGACTCACTAGCGGTGGCACACAGCCTCGGTTGTTCGCCGCATGTAGGATCTTCCCAGACCAGAGATCAAACCCATGTCCCCTGCATTAGCAGGTGGATTATTAACCACTGGACTGCCAGGGAAGTCCACAGACTCTCGTTCTGTGTAGACAGCTAGCCCAAGGTCCTTCACTGGAGTCAGTTTGCAAAACAAAGCAGCCTGCAAAGTAGCAGTGGGTGCAGCAGCTCCAAAGCCGCAGCAGCCATTTTGGCTAATGTTCAGCAAGTGCTTCCTACATTCGGGCTACTGTTCTCAGAGCTTCCTTAGAGCTTTCTTCCTCAGAGCTCACTCTTTTGTTCTTCACAACAATCCTATTATTCTTTCTGTTGGACATTTGACACCGTCATCTCAACGAATCAACACAGAGCCCCTATTCAGGAAGGCAGCTGAGACAAGGAAAAGATAAGGAACTTGCCTGAGTGGCTGCGCTGAGTTTGAAAGCAGGGGGTCTAACCCAGCTCCAGCCCTTCTCAGTCACTGCACTTAAAACCGCTTCCTACGCCCACCTCTCTCCCTTCCTTCCTCATCTTCCCTGCCTCCGTCACAATGAACCAGGAAAAAAAGGAAGGCCCTCAGGCAGATATATCTGGGTTCTAAACCAAGTCCTACTGTTTATTGTCTATGTGACCTTGGGCATGATAGATGCCTTTCCTGAACCTTCATTTCCTTGTTTGGAAATTCAGGAAAATTGAGCCTACCTGATAAAGGTTTTTTGACAATTCAGTGAGATCATGTGTAAACGCCTGGCACAGTGCCCAACACACGTGCTCACCCATCCCAGGCAACCTGGAGGCACAGACGGATGGGCATCCATTACTCACCCGGCAAGTAGGGGAAGCAAAGAAGCACAGTGGCAGGGACAGTCTTCACCACCCTCATGCCCGTCAGCCTCTCGCCAGCTTCGGGAGTAGGATCCGCACGCATGTGCTCACATCAGACCACAGGGTGAGACTGTTGCCAGTGAATTTGATGTCCTTGCTTCATCACAAAAGAATCTGGAGATGAAGTGACAAGTAAGAATATTAATACTTAGAGACAAGAATGCTCCACAGATAGAGTGGTCTATCTCAGAAGGCAAGAGAGAGAGCCTCAGAACACAGCGTCGTTAGTTTTTATGTGCTGGGTAATTTCATAGGCTAATGAGATGAGTGTAGTAGAACAGACAGGTTTTGGTTTTGGGGATAGACGCTCGAGCAGATCCAGGGGACCCTTTGAGTCCTGATCTGCCTTGCCCGTCAGACCTCTTCCGCATGACCTTGTCATAGGTGGGGTCGGGGAGTCCCTCGAGTCCTGATCCGCCTTTGTCCATCAGGTCTCTTCCTCATGACCTTTGCCATGAGTGGGATCTCCCGTGCTGGCTCCTGGCATCTCAAGGTCTACTGGAAGCTGAATCTTCTGCCATTTTGGACCTAGTTGGTTCTAATCAGTTTTTGTCACATGCTATAAAAAGCAGAGACATCACTTTGCCAACAAAGGTCAGCATAGTCAAAGCTATGGGTTATCCAGTAGTCATGTGTGGATGTGAGAGTTGGACCATAAAGAAGGCTGAACACTGAAGAACTGATGCTTTCAAACTGTGGTGCTGGAGAACTTTTGAGAGTCCTTCGGACAACAAGGAGATCAAACCAGTCCCTCCTAAAGGAAATCAACCCTGAATATTCATTGGAAGGACTGATGCTGAAGCTAAAGCTCCAAAACTTTGGCCCCCTGATGCGAAGAGCTGACTCACTGGAAAAGACACTGATGCTGAGAGAGATTGGGGGCAGGAAAAGAAGGGGACGACAGAGGATGAGATGGTTGGATGGCATCACTGACTTGATGGACGTGAGTTTGAGCAAGCTCCAGGAGATAATGAAGGACAGGGAAGCCTTGCATGCTGTGCAGCCCATGGGGTTGTGAAGAGTCAGACACGACTGAGCAACTAAACAACAACAAAGGCCATGTCATTTTTTTAAAGGCTGTGCTCTTCCCTTCTGTTTCTCGACTTGAACAGTCTAAGATGAAGGATAACTCTAGAGAAGGAGGTTCTGACTGTGGAGAAGTACCCAGTGGGGCTCTGGAATGCTGGTCATGCTCTATTTCTTGACTAAGGTGATAGTTACATAGATGAGATTTATTTTCTAATTTATAAACAGTGTCTACATCTTGCATGTGCTTTTCTGTACATATTTCATAGTGAAAAAATAAGCCTAACAGAACAATGCTATAGAATCTAGGCAGCTTGAGAGCCAACACTGGGTATGAGACTGGTACCCAGTANAGGAGATAATGAAGGACAGGGAAGCCTTGCATGCTGTGCAGCCCATGGGGTTGTGAAGAGTCAGACACGACTGAGCAACTAAACAACAACAAAGGCCATGTCATTTTTTTAAAGGCTGTGCTCTTCCCTTCTGTTTCTCGACTTGAACAGTCTAAGATGAAGGATAACTCTAGAGAAGGAGGTTCTGACTGTGGAGAAGTACCCAGTGGGGCTCTGGAATGCTGGTCATGCTCTATTTCTTGACTAAGGTGATAGTTACATAGATGAGATTTATTTTCTAATTTATAAACAGTGTCTACATCTTGCATGTGCTTTTCTGTACATATTTCATAGTGAAAAAATAAGCCTAACAGAACAATGCTATAGAATCTAGGCAGCTTGAGAGCCAACACTGGGTATGAGACTGGTACCCAGTACTAATCCCACTCTGAAATGCCTGCCCCATCCACACCCAAATCACCCAGCGATTTAGAGCTTTATGAGTTGCTCTGAAGACTGTCTGGTTTGAATCCTGACTCTGCTACTTGAATCCTGACTCTGCTACTGGCTGCTACTTACTCTCAAATGCTCTAGTCAACATCTACAAAATGGGGAGAGAATCATGCAGTTACAAGCATCAAATGAGCTCACTGTAGAGACCATTTAGCACCGTGAACTGCACACGGATGTACCCAAGAAGTGCTAGCTGCCAAGTTAGGCAAAAACATGCATGGATTGGCTCTTTTAACCAAATGGTGGCAAAGGCAGGTTTCTGTTGGGTCTTGGCAGTGATGAAACTAACACATGGGGCTGCATTAAGATTGCTTCTCTCCATTTCCATATCTTTTTCTCTCTGCAATTGAGTCTTATTCTCACCAACCAGTTGTTTTCCATGATATTGTAAACTGGCCAGCTCCGACTCATGTCTTCCTAGCTTTATGTCCAGAAAGAAAGGAATAGACTTTCTTCCCTTGGTTAAATGATCAAAAACCCCCAAGGAAGGGCTCTGATTGGTCATCTTGGGTCACATGCCCTCCTCTATGACCAACAGGGCTGTGACTGGCTGCCCCAACAGAATCATGTGATTGGTAAGGAGAAGGACTTCAAATAAGGGAGGAAGCAATTTGCAAAAGAACAAGGGGCCACTGAGTAGACACAGCAGCAGGTGTGTGAGCCAATCTCCACCCACCAAAGCTAATTAGAGGTGAACTCCAGCCTGACTGGATCTTTCTTTGAGAGGCCTGCCTCCTCCCAACCCAATCTCAGTCCAAGTGAGTTCTGATAGTAATATTACCATATTCATCTTTTGTGGGTAGAGCATATTTCCCAAACCTGCCAATCAAAGTATCATGCTCCCTGGCCATAGGATCTGGTTCAGAGCTAAGCCAATGAGAGCTCTACCCAGGAATATTATTGGAGTTACCTGGAGGAATTGTTTCCTCTGCCATAGTTGCTAGGCTGTTAGAATGTTTTTCTAGACTTTCCAGTGACCATCTTGCCCCACCAAGGGAAGGATTTTTCTATGAGTGAAACCTACCCAGAGCAAAGCTGAGCCTAGTGATAGAGTGAGTGAGTGAAGTCGCTCAGTCATGTCCAACTCTCTGCGACCCCATGGACTGTATGTAGCCTACCAGGCTTCTCTGTCCATGGGATTCTCCAGGCACGAATACTGGAGTGGATTACCATTTCCTTCTCCAGGGAATCTTCCCAACCCAGGGATCAAACCCACGTCTCCCACATTGGAGGCAGACACTTTAACCTCTGAGCCAGAGAGGGGTTCCTAATCATATTATTTGAGTACCTAGACCTGGATACCTGAACATCAACTTTCCTCTAGACTTTTCAATAGTTACTTGTGTCAATAAATTCCTTCTTTGCTTAAACCATTTTGACTGTGTTGTTTCATTTGTAGGCAAAGGAGCCCTGAATCCAGTCTCATCCTACTGGTCCACTAGGCCACTTGTCATATCCTTTAATATCCCTCCTTTAAATAAGCCAGCTATCAAGAAGATTCTGGTAACTCCTCAGCCCTCCCCCTCAAGTCCCAGTGTTCTGTGAGGCCTAGTTTATGGTGAACAGTGTCGGATTTGTGATCTACAAAGAAGAGAATTTAGCTTCAGGACTAGAGATGAGGCTTCAGAGACTCGGAGCTTCATGTGACAAAAGTTTTATTACAGTGAAAAAGCCTCTGTGATGACACGTACATCAGAAGGGGGCAGAGAGTGCCCCACTCGCTAGTCTGGGTGGGCTTGATACACTTTGTCAATTGGTTACTAACAATAGAAAGGTATTACCAGACCCACACCCACAGTTCAGTTCAGTTCACTTGCTCAGTCGTGTCCAATTCTTTGCGACCCCATGGAGTGCAGCACACCAGGCCTCGCTGTCCATCACCAACTCCCGGAGTTCACCCAAACTCATGTCCATCAAATCTGTGATGTCATTCAGCCATCTCATCCTTTATCGTCCCCTTCTCCTCTCGCCTTCACTCTTTCCCAGCATCAGGGTCTTTACCAAGGAGTCAGCTCTTCACATCAGGTGGCCAAAGTACTGGAGTTTCAACTCTAGCATCAGTCCTTCCAATGAACACCCAGGACGGATCTCCTTTAGAATGGACTGGTTGGATCTCCTTGCTGTCCAAGGGACTCTCAAGAGTCTTCGCCAACACCACAGTTCAAAAACATCAATTCTTCAGTGCTCAGCTTTCTTCACAGTCCAACTCTCACATCCATACNAATAAGATCAACAACTATGGGTTCAAATGTCACCCACTTACCAACTGAGAGACTTTAGGAAGGTCAATTAACTACTTATTCCTCGGTTTCTCATTTTGTAAGAGAGGGACAGTACCAACTTCCAATAGTTGTTTGAGAACTGCAAGTTGACTGGAACAGCATGCGGCTCAATACACTCTATAAACCTGTAGGTTAATGAACTAAGCCATCCCCACACCCATGTATTAAATATTTAACTGTATTAGTTTCCTAATGGCTGCCATAAATCACCATAAACTCAATGGCTTAAAACAACACACATTTACTCTTATAATTCTGAAGTTACCAAGTCTGAAGTCAGTTTCACAGGACTAAAATAAAGTGTGGGCAGGGCTGCCTTTCCTTTTCCATCTGCTTGACGGCATTCTGTGCATTCCCCCTTCTCTGGCTGTGGCCTCTCTCCCTATCCAAAGCCAGTAGCACAACATGTTGCTACAGTGATTGCACTGCCTTCTTCTGTGTCAGGTCTCCTTCTTTCTCTCTCTTATTAGACCGTCTGTGATTATCTAGGATAATCTCCCCAGTTTAAATTCCTTAATTGAATGACATCTGCAAAGACTCTTTTTCCATATAAGGAAACATTCATAAATTCCAGGGAGTCAGCACTGCAATCTTTGCAGCCTACCACCATTACTACATCAACCAAAAAAGAAGAAAAAGAAAATAAAGGTATGAAAAAGCCCTTATGATTATTTGCAAGTACACCAAAATAAATAAATAAATAAAAAAGAAGACATTAAGCAAAAGATGGTATCAAGAACATTTGACACAGCTTACATTAGAAAATATAAGTACTGTACATTGTGCTTAGTCGCTCAGTCATGTTCGACTCTTTGTGACCATGTGGACTGCCGCCCAGCAGGCACCTCAGTCCATGGGGATTCTCTAGGCAAGAATACTGGAATGGATAGCCTTTCCCTTCTCCAGGGAATCTTCCCAACCCAGAGATCAGACCCAGGTCTCCTGCCTTCCAGGCGATCCTTTATCAGCTGAGCTACCAGGGAAGCCCACTGCACTATTACTTTCTATTTACCAAACCTTGTTCACTGGAAGCTTTTAAAGTCCTCTGTATCCTGCCTTTTCAGTGCAATGCCTAAAAAATTATTTTGCTGATGACACATGGCTTCAGATGTCTTTTGTGCATGTGTGTCTGAGTCTTTATCCACTTGAGCAATCCTGTTTCAATTTCATAATTCAGAAATTCTGACCCTCATCTCCTAAATCTTGCTAACCAGATCCACCTCTTGGCTCTAGCCACCTGGGGCCCGCAATTATTATTTGGAAGGGAAAGATCTGGCAATTTTCATTCACACCACACTTCAATACTTCCTAAAATTATGTAGCTATATAAAGTTCTTCTGCCTAAGATGCTAAGAACTTTATCTCCTCTTCTTTCATCATTCTCAAAACTTTATTGAACTACTCCTTCTCTGCATCTACTTCACTTTTTTAATAGTCCTAAGTCTCCATCACCACTCCCCATCCTTTTCTAATAAGCCATAATAAAAAGTGATTACCTGGATTCTTTCTCCTGGAATGAAAATGCATAGGCAACAATAAAAGCATATAAAAGTTAATGCACTACACTATAATTTCACATAGGAGAAAATTATGGTTGAGGAGGGATTACCATATAATTGAAATGACTGGATAGATTTACAAATATCCAATTTCATATGTTAAAAACAGAATATATCTTATTCACAAGCATTCACAAATTTGTAAAAATCCACTACATGCTTTGGCTCAAAGAAACCTCAGAAATATTAAAGCCATATTCTCTAATAATTGTGAAATAAAATGAAAAATTAATTAAAAGTAATGATTTAAATAAAAATGACAATTACTTGGCACTTTAGAAAAATTATTCTGGGTTAAGAGACAATAAATGCAATATCAAACTTTTTTGGCAATATAACACCACAGATTAGAAATGCATTGGATCTATTCATAGTTGTAAATCTCTGTATAAAAAATTAAGATTTCAGAAAACCTGTTACAAATATAGTATAAAAACTTGAATATATTTATTATATCAAGAGCTCACATAAATTAATTTCAAACATAAAATCCAATGAGTAAGAAACAGGCAATGAGAGAGCATATAAAAGGAGAACACTATGAGTAAAATGTCAAATTCGCTGGCAATTAAACAAATACAAACTAAAACAACATAAAAGTGGGTAAGACTATGAAAAAAAACCTAATCTCTCAGGGATGTAGCAAAACAGGAACTGTTGTGGAAGTACGAAGCTGTCCCACTTTGGTAAAGCAACTTGCTGACAGTAATCAAGAACTTTAGAAAATTTTACAAATTTTAATCCAGTCATTCTGCTTCTGGGAATCTATCCTCAGCATGCAACCCCACACATGGAAAAACTTCACACACAAAGATGTTTACTGGAAACGGCAACAGACTAAATGTTCAATAACAGGCACATCGTTAAACTATGTGACTATAAAAATTATGTTAACAAAGACTATGCTATAAGGCAGAAAATACCTGTCCTTTATTACCGCACTAGAAGTCTGGCTTTAAAATTGTATATACAAGCTCACAATCACAGTGCCATCTCTGAATTTTGCAAAGTCTTAGTCTAGTAAGTGCTAAAAGAGAGAGAACCTGGGCTAGAAAAAGGAGCTGCAAGGAAATACACCAAAATACTGTCACGAGTGATTATTTTTCTTTTCTTCTCCAATTCATATTTCAGGTGTTTGTTTTTTTTTAAACAAGTATGTGCCATATTCCTCACATCCTCACAGATATAAAGGAATTGTCCACATCCTTTCTGGATTAGAAGGAAATAACCTCTTTATGTAGGGCGTGTACTGCCATTGTTCCTGGGTCTCTAAATTCATTTGAGAGACATTGTGGGGTGGGAGGTGGGAGGGGGATTCAGGATTGGGAGCTAGTGTACACCTGTGGTGGATTCATGTCGATGTATGGCAAAGCCAATAGAGTATTGTAAAGTAAAATAAAGTATAAAAAATTAAAAATTAAAAAAAAAAGAAATTCCAGCACAAAAACTGTGGGATGGAAATATGTTAGGCAAACTCTTTCCTGCCTTCTCTACCCCAACAACTTCTCTTTTCCTTATAATTCCTTCAAGTTTCCAAACCTAAAGAAATTCCATCCATCCTCCCTGCACTCACTCTCCTCCTTTATGTCTGGGATCCTTCTTGCCTCACTTCTGCAGTGCAGATGGTNCTCTACCCCAACAACTTCTCTTTTCCTTATAATTCCTTCAAGTTTCCAAACCTAAAGAAATTCCATCCATCCTCCCTGCACTCACTCTCCTCCTTTATGTCTGGGATCCTTCTTGCCTCACTTCTGCAGTGCAGATGGTATCCCTGCCATGCTGCTCCCGGTCTCAGAGTTCTGAATCCTTGCTAGCCCCAGCTCTCTGGCACTCCAGACATCCAGTAAAGTACTCGGGCAGCCATTACTTCCCAGGTTGGAGGCAGAGAATGAAAGCAGCTTAAGGAATCTTGGAGACACAGAGAAAACGTGGGAGATATTCAGGAAATCCAATACAGGGCCTTTTTTGTGTAATAACAGACTGTATGTGATTAAGATTCAGATTTTGTTTCTTGTGTGGCAAAATTCTGGGATATACACTTACTGAAAGAACAGATGAATGAAAGAATTAGGTTTCCTATCATCCTGCAATGACATAGCTGATCAGTAACTCAAAGTGGTAGCTTCAGTGGGTGGAGGTCTCGGGAGGGGGGGCTTGGTTGTTCGGTACCAAAATAAGTCCTGAGACTAAGACACGCAATGACTTTACGACGTGGCAGTTGAAAAGTGGCCTAAGTAGGGGCAGCTTTACCGCCACCTGGGAGCTTGTCAGACATGCAGAATCTGAGGCCAACACTCTAGAGCTGCTGGGCCAGAAACTACACTTTAACAAGGTCCACAGTGATGCACACGCATTGCACACTGACGCATAAGAAACACTGTCTCAGAGCACATACACACGCTCACCAAGACAAAGCTAGCACCGCAGCCAATCTGCACTTTCATCAAACCATCCAGAGGTCTGATGCTTCTTCACTGCAAGGGCTGCCCTCAATTTTGTTCTCCCTCCAAAGTTTTTCAGGGAATGGAGTTCACAGGAAACAGACCAGGAGATGTGCCCCACTCTGCACAGGCAGGTGAGATTAAACATTAATTCTCTTGGGCATACCACTGATTATGGAATCAGAAGCAAGCAAAAGACCACACAGGGGAGAAAATACACTTAAAATGTGGTTTGGCCAAGTACAAGCGAGACCAGTCACTGCCATTTGTAAAAACTGTTTACCAAATGGGCCCAATGATCTTGCAAGACAAACTTTGGATTTCTGCCTTCAAATCTCCAGGATGAACATGTAAATAGGTTCCCTACTTGAAACTGAGAAAACGTGGAAAAGAGCTTTTTACTCTTAAATCTAGCCTGTAGTTTAGGTAAGAGACAAAACTGGTCTTTAAGCACCGAGGGACTTGGAGGATGCTTACTGTGGGCTCCAGACTCTGCTCATCTTTCTGGGTCCCACTGAAGTGTCCCATCCTTTGAGACGTTTTCCCCAAAACCATCACTCCCCATTCTGGTTCCCAGGAGATTTTCCTGAAGCTTTTAGTATGGCTCTTAGGGAAGCAGGAGAACTTAATCTATTAGGAATCCAGGCTTTGTCGCTGGACTATAAGGGTCCAAATCCCCCGCTTTGTCTGTGAATGTTACTAGCTGGGTGACCTTGGCCAGGTAACTTCCCTCCACAGCTGTCAGATGGAGAAACCTGTATCATAGGAAGTTTTCGTGAAGGTTACATGAGACAATGCACATAAAAATGACAGTGCCTGCCACATAAATTACCAGTGTTAGCTATGATTAGTAGCACTTCGCAGAGGCTGGCTTCAATTAGAGTTGGTTGTATGTATGTCTGCTTTCCTTGCTAGACTGTGAGCAAATTGTTTACACCCCACATCTGCCACAGGGACTTACAAATGGAAGATACAATAATATTTGTCAAATGGGTTTGAAGGTATGCCAGGAAGAGGAAAGGGAGGGTGCTGGAAGCAAGTTTAATGTACTTTATGATTTTATCCAGGACCAACCTCTGTGATACTTGTTTGTCTTCCATTTCCAGAGTACATTGTCTCAGACTTTGGCTGCTGTAAATGGGGCTGGAAGAACACTATTTCTGCAACCAGATGTTCTGTACAGCGATATGAGGTAGTGCTATGAGGCATCTGAAGTCTCCAGTTTGGTCCTGGGCTGGAAGGGGAGTTGGGGGCTGAAGTTCAGCCAGAGCTAGACTGGATAAACTGGGTACCCTAGCTAGCATAGGGTCACATCAGCTCTGAGGATCACCCACCTATAAGAGATGTGTTTAGATTCTCAGTGTATTCACTTAGAGGGGTGTCTTTACATATTGCACAAAAGAGCTGTTTGTACCAGCAGGACTTTCTACTGCAAACTCAGAGGTCCCCTTGAAAACCAGCCTACTGACACTTGGATGAATATCAACTAAAATAATGTCACTCTGCTTACTATTTATTGAGCACCCATTATGTGCTAAACACTGTGCCTGACACTGCAGATCCAAAGGTGAATAAAGAAATTACAGTCGGGGAAGGTTGGGAAGTGATGTAGAAAGCAGGAATATGGACAGGTACAGCAAGTGCCACCTTAGGTGTGAGCACGGAGGTAGTAGAAACATCCGACAGATGGCTAATATCAGGCTCAAAGGGTTGCAGGAGGCTTGGAGGAGGGACTACCAACCAAGATAAACCAAGGAGTGATCACAACAGCTAACATTTATTGAGCACATACTATATCCATCTGGCCCTGTTCTGAGAACCCTGCTTAGGAACCCTCATTTAGCACCCTGTGAGGTAGATAACATTATTCTCTCCATTTTAAAGATGAGGAGACTGAGGCTTAAACGATGGAGCTAGATTCAAACCAAGCTGGAGCAGGTTGGTTCCAGACGAAACGGGAAGGAGAGAGCTAAATCAGCCTTAAAGGCAGAGACAAGTGTCTTGCAACAGTCTAGAAGGAGGAAAGACTCTCCCCAAGTCCCTTGAGGAACTAAAAGTGTCTGGGGGTGGGGACAGAAGTTCCAAGATGACTCAGCTCCATCTGCAGGTTAGAAGGGAAACCAGAGGCAGGGGACAGTCTGCTGTGGACTTTTGAAAACTATCTGTGTGACTCCTGTCAAAAATGCCTGGACTCTACCATAGAGAATGGCCATAGGCACCAAATAGGAAAAAATGCATGTAAACTTGATAGCAAAGCGCAATTGCTTCCCAGACTTGAGATTTCATCAATATCATTTCCCCAGTAGCTTCAGAAATTTGCAAACATAATCGACAGTGTCAGGGCAGTAGCAAGAGACTTTGAATTGGAGCAACAGAATGGGAAACAGCCCCTTGGATCCTAGTGTCCATCACCTGCATCCAAACTCACCACTTACTGTGTGATGCCAAGGCAAGCTACTCTCTCACTACTTCAACGCCATCATCTGGGAAATGGGGATGATGATAGCACTCACTTTATAAGTCGCGGGGAGTGGCTTAGGACGGCTCTCAGCACAGAGGAAAGACGAAAATGTTGACAGCTATAATTTTTATCATTATTAGGAACTCTATTGGCTACTCATCCCATTCCTCCACATTCGATGTGATGAAAACACACGGGGATACTAGACACCGGAGATGATGAAGGTTTGCTATCCTACACAAGCACGCTGCTGCAGACATTCTTCCTGGCTCCCATGGGCTGGCAAGCAGCTGGCTCTCTGTGTTCTCTGTCCTGGCAGAAAATGCCCAAAAGAGGTAAAAGACAGAGACCGCACACCATCTGTGCAAACCAGGCTGCTCTCCTAGTTTTTAGACAGAATCTAAAGTCAGTCAGTCAGATAAGCCTTACTTTTTTAAGATAAAACTGTTCTTGGAGACTTCCNTGAGGTACTGACCCGAAGCAAGACGATTCCGGACTGCAAAAGAGGCAGCTGCCTCCTAAACTGTGAGAGGACGGAAGTCTTTTGCTTCTAAAAAGCCAGATCTGAATACCAATTGCTCATAAATATTCATGAGCCGCTCCAGCTTGCTCAAGAGTCACCCTTGACTGTAACCCTGGAGCTTGGCTTTGTAAAATATTCCCCAAAGTTTTTTCTCTCTGCCTCCTCTCGAAAGGAGAGGGTGGGAAAGTGTATATAAGGCTTTTTGCCTCTTGCTCTTTCAAGTACTTGCTTTTGGTCTGGGCTTTTGGTTTCCTTTTTTTGTTTTTTATTTTTATTTTTTCCTGGTCTTAAGGATTCAGATCAAATCAATTTTGCTCTTACCCCTTCTATCTTCCATAACTGGCAGCTTTTGTTTTCTTCCTCTTTGCTCTTTATTTTTCAGCCTCTGCTTGCTGTGGTCGGTCTCAGTGAAAGAGGTACTCAAGGAACAGAGATATAACAGACCCTCGGAATCATGGGAGGGGCTAAATTAGCCTGCCCCGTTTCGGAAGGAACCTCAAACCCTATGTCTTTTTCATTGACTGAAAGGACAGAATGCCGCCGAGGAGTTCAGCAGCTCATTCCCCTAAAGCTTGCCTGGGCTGTAACTTTTTCTATCTTGAGGCAATGTGTGTTCAGATCTCACTTAAGATTTTCCCTCTCTCTTTGATACAGAAATCCATTTCCCCCCTTGAAAAATGTATCCTGTCTGCAAGCAAATAAAAAAAGCGCGATTTACTTTTTGCAATTTTGAAGCAAGTTAACAAGAAACTTGTTACCTTGATACTCACTGGAAAAAGGCTGGGACTCAGGAACAGATTTGCTGGCCCCACAAATCCGATTACTTCTGGTTCCCTGATGAGCAATCCCTTTTTGGAGTTCATTACGCCAGAAGAGCACCGGGTCACCCAAGCAAAGGACGCTGCGGCTTGAGAAACGGTGGTATTGGTCGGAAGTCATGGTGGGACGGCAGAGAAGGCTGCTCGCTGGGAACAGCTGTCTAGCTGTGCTGATGCAAATTGTCTACCTTTTCCAGACCTTCACCTCCTACCTCTGAAGTCTTATAGGCAGGAATTGCCACACCCAGGCTTTGCCACGATGACCCAAATACAGACTGACCAAAGCATTAAAAAGAAACGGTGTCTATGAAGTTATTTTGAAATCAGGATAAGAGACAACCCACAGGAAGGTAAGTTCCCAAGTCTTAAGGCAGCCTGTTTGGGCACCTTCTCCCTCCACGAGGCTGTCAAACTTTAGCATTTTAGGTTTCAAAGAGACCTGACATGTAGTCTAAGCAAGGACAGAGATGTGGAGATGGTAAGCTACAAGTTCATGTTCACGGTGAGGGCAGGGAGCTGCTGTCTCTTACTTGTTACCATGCTCTCCAGCACCTGATACAGTTTCTCCCACAGTGTAGGTGCTTAGTAGATTTTTGATGAATGGTTGAGTTAATAAATAGCAGCAAAGCAGAACATAAATCTGATTTCTACATTGTTTCTTCTGCATGAGAATTTGTGTCTAAAATCAGTTACACCATAAAACATTTTGAAAGTGAAAGTGAAAAGTTGCTAATTCGTGTCTGACTCTTTGCAGTCCCACAGACTGTACAGTCCATGGAATTCTCCAGGTCAGATTACTGGAGTGAGTAGCTGTCTCTTCTCCAGGGACTCTTCCCAACTCAGGGATTGAACCCAGGCCTCCCGCACTGCAGGCAGATTCTTCACCATCTGAGCCACCGAGGAAGCCCAAGAATACTGGGGTGGATAACCTATCCCTTCTCCAGGGAATCTTTCCAACCCAGGAATTGAACCAGAGTTCAGCATTGCAGGTGGATTCTTTACCAGCTGAGCTATCATTTTACTTCCAAAATGTTTTATGGTNGGTGGATTCATGTCAATGTATGGCAAAACCAATACAGTATTGTAAAGCAAAATAAAGTAAAAATAAAAAATACATTAAAAAAAATAAAAAAAATCATTCCCTGAAAAAAAAGAATCCCACTTTAAAGATGAAGCCTTTATTAAGTTAATAGTAAAGGAACAGAGCAGCTCAAAATAAAGCTAAAGTATCTGTACTAATACCTGACAAAACAGACTTTGAAACAAGAAAGGTTATCAGGGTTAAAGAAGAGCATTGCAAAATAATAAAGGCGGTACACAAAGACAAATTTTCAGAGAAAACATAACAATATTAAATGTGTATCCAACTAACAAAAAGGTGTCAAAATATGTGACAAAACCTGATAGACAAATTCATTTTATTTAAACATGGCCTTCAATAACCTTCTGTTAGTAATAAAAGCAGAAAAACAAAAAGGATATAGAGCAACGATATCAATTACATCTAATTGATATTTATAGTACACTCCTCCCAATGACAGCAGAATACACATTCTTCTCAACCCCACATGTACACTCATCATGACAGACCACATTCTGGCCTATAAAAAAAACTTTAAGAGACGTAGAAAGATAAAAATCATAACAAAGGATGTCCTTGTACCACAGTGAAATAGAGCTAGAAATAAGTGATAGAAAGATAGCTGGAAAATTCACAAATATCTGGAAATTAAACAATGCATTTCTAAATAATCCATTGGTCAAATAACAGGTCTCAAGAGAAAATAAAAAATACTTTGAACTAAATGAAAATGAAAATACAACTTTTCAAAATTTGTGAGAAGCATCAACAGCAGAGACAAAGAGATGACCAACAGACACATGNTGCATTTCTAAATAATCCATTGGTCAAATAACAGGTCTCAAGAGAAAATAAAAAATACTTTGAACTAAGTGAAAATGAAAATACAACTTTTCAAAATTTGTGAGAAGCATCAACAGCAGAGACAAAGAGATGACCAACAGACACATGAAAAAAATGATCAGTGTCACTAATTATTAGGAAACTGCGAATCAAAGCCACAATGAGGTATCACTTCACTACTGCCAGAATGGCTGTTTTCAAAAGTACAACAAATCATAGGTGTTGGCAAGGATTTAGAGAAAAAGGAACCCTGTGCACTGTTGGTAGGAATGTAAATTGGTGCATACTTTATGGAAAACAACATAGAGGTCTCTCAAAAAAATTAAAAATAGAAGTACCATATGATACATCAATTCCACTTCTGGGTAAATATCAAAGAAAATTAAAACACTAATTCAAAAACTATATGAACCCCTACTATGTTCATTGTATTATTTACACAAGTCAATATTTGAAAGCAACCTATATGTCTGTCAACAAATGACTGGTTAAAGGAGATGTGGTATATATACACAATGGAATCTTATGCTGCCATTAAAAAAGAATAAAATCTTGCCATTTGCAACAACATGAATGGACCTACAGGGTATTATGCTTAGTGAACTAAGTCAAACAGAGGAAGACAAATATTATATGACTTCACTTACATTTGGAATCCCCAAAATCCCAAATGAATAAACATAACAAAGCAGAAACATACTCATGGAGAATAAACATGTGATTGCAAGAAAGGAATTCAGTTCAGTCGCTCAGTTGTGTCCAACTCTTTGCAACCCCATGGACTGCAGCACCCCAGGCCTCTCTGTCCATCACCAACTCCTGGAGTATACACAAACTCATGTCCATTGAGTTGGTGATGCCATCCTACCATCTCATCCTCTGTCGTCCCCTTCTCCTCCTGCCCTCAATCTTTCCCAGCATCAGGGTCTTTTCAAATGAGTCTGCTCTTCATATCAGGTGGCCAANTGTTGAGTTTTAAGCCAGCTTTTTCACTCTCCTCTTTCACTTTCATCAAGAGGCTCTTTAGTTCTTTTTAAAATCTAACTTTAGGAATTTATAAAAAAATTTCCCACCAGGAATACACCCAAACCCCATCATCTTACACCTGCTATAAACCGAGATACTAAATCAGTACTACTTGGTATTTGCTGTAAGAATATTCAACAAACAAAACTTACCAGCACCTTTTGAAAATCATATCAAATTTTCATGACACTATTTTTTTTCACTTTTAATGGACTTTTATTTTTTAGAGCAGTTTTAGGTTCACAGCAAAAGTGAACAGAGTACAGAAGTTTCCCATATATAATTCTGTCACTGCCACAGCCTTGCTTGCTATCTCCCATCAGAGTGATACATTGGTTATCACTGATGAGCCTACACTGATACATCATTATCACCCAAAGTCCATAGCTTATATTAGAGTTCACTCTTGATGTACATTCTATGCATATGTATGTTAGTCGCTCAGTCATGTCTGACTCTTTCGACCCCATAGACTGTAGCCCACCAGGCTCCTCTGTCCACGGAATTCTCCAGGCAAGAATATTGGGGTGCGTAGCCATTCCCTTCTCTAGGGGATCTTCCTGACCCAAGGATCAAACCCAGGTGTCCCACATTGCTGGTAGATTCTTTACCATCTGAGCCACCAGGGAAACCCTGTACATCTACAGGTTTTGACGAAAATATAATGACATATATCCATCATTATAGTTCCTTGCCAGTATCTGATACTGTGCCCTGACAGTCTATCAGTACCATGACAGTCTATCATTACCACATGCACATGCTTTATTAAAAAAAAAAAAACAAACATGGATTAGATTAACTCAATCATATAGAGGGTAAAGCACCTGTCTACAATGCGGAAGACCCAGGTTTGATCCCTGGGTCGGGAAGATCCCCTGGAGAAGGGAATGGCAATCCACTCCAGTACTATTGCCTGGAGAATCCCATGGACACAGGAGCCTGGTAGGCTACAGTTCATGGAGTCACAAACAGTCGGACACGACTGAGCGACTTCACTCACTCACTCATCATTGATAATAATCTCTGCCCCCACTCCATCTGCCTGCTTACAGGTATTTAGTGATGATAAGAACCACAGTGAGGGCTAGGAAACAGGGCATGGGGTGGACCTAAAAGTACTCTGGGAGTGTTTAGAGTGCACACTGGTTCAGAAGACGCCCCTTCCCTTCTTTTAGGAGAGTAGGAAAGGTACTGGCTCAGCGGTAAAGAATATGCCTGCACCGCCGGAGCCCAGCAAGAGTCCCCTGGAGGAGGGCATGGCAACCTACTCCAGTATTCTCACTGGAGAACCCCAGGGACAGAGGGGCCTGGTGGGCTACAGTTCACGGGGGTCACAAAGAGTCATACACGACGGACCGACTGAGTACAGGGAAAAGCTCTGCTCAGAGCAGAGCCAGAGCTCTCAACCCCAGCTGCACATTATACATACTGTTATCACTGGTGGTGCTTTAAAAACGCGAATGCCCATCCTCATTCTCAGAGATTGGAATTTGGTCTAAGGTTCAAGCAAGGATTTCTCTCTAAGGGCTCAGGCCATTTTAATGTGCTGCCAGGGCTTCAGAGTTAAGATCTAGATTTAAATCCTCACTGTGTGAAATTAGACAAGTTGGTGAGCCTCTCTGAACCTGTTTATCTGTGAACTGAAGTTTTCTTTAAAAAATCTACTTCACAGAGCCATGGTAGGGGAAAAGAGGAAATAAATATATAAGAACTCCCAACAGAGACCCCAGCACATAGCTGGCACTCACCAAGTTTCCGTGTCTTTCCTCTTCACTTATACGCTAGTTGTATGGTTCAGATTAAATAAAATATTGTCTTCTCTTCCTGTGTCCCTTACCTTTCCTAGCTCTAATACCTTCCATTAATTTTTCAGAAGTAACCCATGGCAACTTCAGTTACCCTGAAGAGAACAGAAGTCCCTTCCCCCCTCCAGTACATAGGCCCTCTCTACCGCCCTTCCCCAAACTTACTGTGATCTTACATATTCAACAGCAGCTGTGGGACTAGGGGTGTGCTGAAATAGGGGGTTGGGGAGTGAAGTATGACCAAGGGTCACTCATGCCTTTTTCTTTCAAGGATAAGCAAGTGGCCTTGGAAGTCAGGGAGGAATGCCCGAGACTCTGAGTTCAGGGAAGCCCGTGAATGTTGCAGAATGAGGCCAGCTCTTCCAAAGGGGAAGTACGTGACCAAACAGTTGCACCAGAAGAAGGCATGCTCTGGGCACATGGCACATGGGAATCAAGCAGAGCAGACACTCAACAAGGAATCTGAAGAATTAAAATAGAGATCCTGGGCTACAGGTAAATGCCTAACCTGACCCCAGTACTTGATAAAGTCTCTGCTGTCTAGGTATTATCTTTGTTTACAGCAAGTATTGAACAGCTGACTCATAACCACTCTATTCTGAGCTACAGCTACCCATCACTTCTCCTGCATTAGCTGAAATCTCTTATATTTTCTGTTGAAACATCCCCTTTACCTCTTCATCCTTCTACCCCCACATAAAGTGTCCTGATTACTCTGAATGTCTCAGAGGTTTGCAGATGCAATGAGTGAAATGTTCCTTCATTAAAAATGATAAAATTGTATTGCTACAAGAGGCCAGCCCCAAATCCATGAGTTTCAGGTATAATAACTGATTACAGCTGTAATATCTTTGCACTTCCCCAGTGGCTCAGTGGTTAAAGAATCTGCCTGCAATGTAGGAGATGTAGGAGAGGCTGCAGGTTCAATCCCTGGGTCAGGAAGATCCCCTGGGAGAGGAAATGGCAACCCACTCCAGTATTCTTACCTGGGAAATCCCATGGGCAGAGGAGCCTGGTGGGCTACAGTCCATGGGGCTGCAAAGAGTTGGACACGACTTAGCAACTAAACACAAACAACAAGAAACATAATATCTTTAAGGTCAAAGATATTCACTTCTAAAGAAAGTACTATCTATGAAAGTCCAATTGATTTATGTGCTATGCTAAATCACTTCAGTCATGTCCAACTCTTTGTGACCCTAAGGATGTAGCCTGCCAGACTGTCCATGGGATTCTCCAGGCAAGAATAGTTGAGTGGGTTGCCATGTTCTCCTCCAGGGGATCTTCCCGACACAGTCGAACCCATGTCTCTTACATCTCCTGCATTGGTAGGTAGGTTCTTTACTGCTAGGGACACATGGGAAACCCATTTTATTTATAAAATCTCCAACTATTAAAATTTTTTTTAATTTTAAAATATTTTTTAAATGTTAAATTTAGATAGAGATGGTAAACAGATCAGTGGCTGCCCTAGATCCATTGGGGCAGAAGGAGGTCTCGAACAAGTGAAGCTTAGGGGAATTTTTTAGAGTGGTGAAACTATTCAGTATGATACTATCATGATGGATACGTGACAATATTTGTCAAAACCTGTGGAACTTTAAAGGACAAAGAATGAAACTTAATGTACACAGTTAAAAAAAGAAATCATCCATGAGGTTAAGGGATCCCTGAATAGAATGTCGGTTATGACAAAAGAATCTAACTCTATTACAAATGTATGAAAGAACCTCATTGAAGAGAGTAGGAAAAAGGTTACTTCCCTGAGTCACTTTGGAAATAAGTGAAGTTTGTAAAACTAAAGGCAGAAGGAACCATACAAAAACTAATGACTCTTGATACAGCTGTTTCCCACGGGGATACGGGTTCAAAGTTCATATACTACTACATATGTTTACTGGCATTGGACAATTATGTAAACAGATGACAGTATGAATGAGGGTTCTAATTGTGGGAATGGAAGTTTACAGACAGGCAAGGGTAGGGGTGATTATAACAAATCGATCACACTAAGGTAATAGAGGAAACTGGATATGGAGTATATGAGTGGTCTCTGTACAATCGTTATAACTTTTCTGTAAATCAAAAACTGTTCTAAAATTAAAAGTTGATTTTTAAAAAATATGTTGTTACACGTTGTATAGGTGTTTAAATGCATCTGTTGTACTGAAACTAATGCTGAAGGACATCTTTACTAAAATAATTGCTAAAAGGACATGGTTTTGCAAAAGTATTTGTTACACATGACTTCTTGTTCAAACAGAATTCATTGTCCCTACATCCAGCAAAGCAAAGTTAACTCGGGCTCTGTGCCAAGACACGGAAACAGTCTTGTTACATAGACTCCATGTGATAAAGGTAGTACTCAAATCTTTTCATCCATGACACACAATATTCCCATTGGTCTAAAGGCAAAAAGCCTCACTGGCTCAAAAAGCTTCCAGTAAGTGTCTCCGGGGAGAAGTCACAAACTCTGGGGCCAGGGGAGGGCAGGAAGGAGAACTGACTGCTGGTTCCAGAACCTGGAAAAAATAATAAAAAAGGAAGGAGAATGCCTACGCTTCTCCAGACGACCACCCTCATATGGGAACATTGTCTGGGGAGCTTAAAGTAGCTCTGAGAAGGAGACAAGTTGTACTTAAGAAAAATTCATCACACTTAACTGACCCTAAGTGCTGGACCACACTTGCTAGGCAATCAAGACTGCCAAGGACATAAATTTCTAATTCAGGACACTGCTAGTGCTAGGAGGCAGGAGAAATTCTTATAGAACACAAGGCTTCTAGAGTCTTATGCTCAAGACTTCAACATGGTGGCTCACACACTCATTTTTTGAAGACAATAATAGCCCACAATACCAGGCCAGTCTGAAGCAAGAGGTATTCATGTTGCTGTCAATGTCTCTGCCTCTGCAGAGCTTAGTGGGGGTGACAAACTGGAGACAAGGCCAAAGTCAGGCATCCTGCGCTCCTTTACACTAGGCCCTTCATCCATTCTGGGCCAGCAGAGCCTGAAAAAATAAAGGGTAGAGAAAGATAACAGTGATTTTCCTACTTTTGAGATTATTAATTGCGTGGTTATCCCAGCTCATCCTTCAAGGTTTAGTTCAAACCTTAAATTTTTAAAGGCTTCCAAGCTCCTCCAAATTCTGAGAGCATAATTCTCCTCTCAAAGTGCCAAGTAATTTGGTGGTGGTGGTAAGTCGGGCTTCCCTGGTGGCTCAGAGGTTAAAGCGTCTGCCTGCAATGCAGGAGACCTGGGTTCAATCCCTGGGTTGGGAAGATCCCCTGGAGAAGGAAACGGCAACCCACTCCAGTATTCTTGCCTGGAGAATCCCATGGACGGAGGAGCTTGGTGGGCTACTGTCCACGGGGTCGCAAAGAGTCAGACATGACTGAGCGACTTCGCTTAGTCCCTAAGTCATGTCTGACTCTTTGCGACCCCAGAGACATAGCCCACCAGGCTCCTCTGTCCATAGGATTTCCCAAGCCAGACTACTGGAGTGGGTTGCCATTACCTTCTCCAGGGGATCTTCTCAACCCAGGGATCGAACCCCGGTCTCCTGCCTTACAGGTGGATTCTTTACAACTGAACTACAAGGGAAGTTGCTAAGTAACAGCACTTGCTAAATGCCTTGCACTTCCAGCTTCTTTTCAAGTGTGATTTATCTCATATACAAGGGCTTCCCTGTGGTTTGGATGGTAAAGAATCTGCCAGCAGTGCAGGAGACCCAGATTCAACTCCTGAGTCAGGAAGATCTCCTGGAGAAGGGAATGGCAATCCACACTAGCATTCTTGCCTGGAGAATCCCATGGACAGAGGAACCTGGCAGGCTACGGTCCATGGGGGCGCAAAGAGTCAGACATGACTGAGCGACTAACATGACTGTATCTCTTATACACAACTAAAGAGTCTGACTTCAAATTCTTGAGCCTGACTACAAATTCTTTTTCTCTCCTCCCCATACACATCCTTTCAAATCCCAAAGCACCCAAGCCAGTGTTTTGCATATGTGTTTAAATTTTAGGGGGAAAAGTTAGTTAGAATCTTTTACTAGATGAACCATTCTCAAATAAAACTCCTTCTCAGCTCATGACTTGGTCATACAAATCTCTCCCAACTCTGAAATTTTCTGATCTAGTCCAAAGTATGTAACAATTCTTATTGTTTCTTAAATTCATTACTCGGCATATGACAGCTAATCTGCCACATTGGAAAAAAAAAAAGGTAGGCTTGCTGAATTGTAATCTTTAACAGGTTTTGAAAGCCAACTGGGAATCAAGAAAGTACATTAAAATACACCTACATTAAGCACTGTTACAAATTTGTTGAGTTGGCAATCAACTGTTGAGTCGGTGATCAGATAAAAAGATCTTCCGTGCAACTGAGCACATATGTGCACAGTGACAAACAGCATAACTTACAGTTCTGCCTGAAAACAGATGGATGTCTTCTGACATTTAATTACAAGACACATGCCTACTTTCAGAACATTAAAAATCTGTTTTTACCACGTGTTTTAGAATTAAGGATATACAGACTACATATAGAAAATGTCTTGAAGCCTATCCACGCAACCATTCACCTTAATTTTTTCCAGGAAAAATGGAAATTTCATAGAGGTTCCTGCTCCAGAGCCTTTACAATGGCAAAGAGAAAGCTGCTGATTGAGAAAACTATCTATGCGAGGGACAGACAGGGGAGCACATGGATCTGTGCTCTGTGTGTCAACAATGTCTGTTTGATGAGACAGTGCTTTTTCTGCTACCATAATCCAGAGGATGGACAACATGGACGACACAGGATATACTCAAGTGTGACATGTAACTAGAAGAAAGGAGAAGAAATTACCAGGAAATAATACTTCATTAATACTTTACTAATATATAACTCGGAGAAGGCAATGGCACCCCACTCCAGTACTCTTGCCTGGAAACTCCCATGGATGGAGGAGCCTGGTTGGCTGCAGTCCATGGGGTCGCCAAGAGTCGGACACGACTGATCGACTGCACTTTCACTTTTCACTTTCATGCATTGGCGAAGGAAATGGCAACCCACTCCAGTGTTCTTGCCTGGAGAATCCCAAGGACGGGGGAGCCTGGTGGGCTGCCGTCTATGGGGTCACACAGAGTCGGACTATCTACCACATGTACAGTTATGTTATTGTGCTTTGTGTTATAAAAAGGGAGTAAGTTAGAAGAGGATCAATGAGGAAAAAGAATTTTTTCTCCTTCTCTAAACTTCCCTCCAGTTCCTTCCTCTGCTTAGCTGGAAAAAGCCCTGTGAAAAAGAGACTGCTCCCAAACAGAAAATAATACACCATGGTTTATCACAGCTATGCTAAATCTCATAGCCTCCCATAGTCCAGCCCCTGTCATTTTCTGCTTTTTGTTTGGTTATTTAAGCATGGAGCAGATTCCTTCTCAAACCATCGTGTTTAGGTACCTAAGAAGTTTTGCTACCTTCATTTTCTTTATATTAACTTAAGCTCATCTTGGTTCCCTCTGAGCTGGCAAGAAAGTCGATCACAGTCATTACTGGAATCCCCTTACCTCCCTGGTTTACACCACAATTGGGGAGAAGTGCGTAGATTAGAAAATAGGGGGAGGACTCCTAATTTCGCCTCTGCTTTGAGCCCTTTTGAAATTCTCACTGCCCAACCCTGAAACATGACAGGCTTTCTGCTCCATTGCTGAGTGGGGATGGAGGTGGTCTGGTGAGAGGGCTTCATCTTTGCTGGAAGCTCTGGTGTCTAGAGTGGAGTCTCACAAGTAAGAGTGCCCACTACCCACCAACCTCCAGCCCCTCCCCAGTGCTCCAGAATTTCCACTTTTCCCTGGCCCTTAGAGGCTTACCCCCTTATTACTCTAGTACTCTATCGCTTCTGGGTACCTTGTGCAATTTCAACAACAAGCTAGGAATGGACTGGGGACTCACAATAACTAACACTTTAACAAAGCATCCCGCCACTTTACACTGGTGGTGTCATTCCCTCCCACCCCAAACTTCCCTCCAGCCCTCCCTGCACACTCTATCACTACTTGACTTGGAGTTCTGCAGGAAAAGGACAGGTTATTACTCATTTTATGTCCTCTAAAATACCTCACACGGGAATTCTCAACCAGGACACACAAGAAATCAAATCCCTGGGAGGGGGGTTCAGGATGGGGAACACGTGTACACCCATGGTGGATTCATGTTGATGTATGGCAAAACCAATACAATATTGTAAAGTAATTAGCCTCCAATTAAAATAAATAAATTTATATTAAAAAACAGAAATCAAATCCCTGCCTAGCAGTCCCTCCAAATTTTTATTGATGTTTAAAAAGTTCTTTTCCTACAATTGAGTAGAAATAACGTCACAAGCAATGCCCGAGACATGAAATGAAGCACATCAGGCAGCTTTGCTGTAACTAAGAAGGATGAGGTTAGCATGTCATCAGATAGGACTATGGAGGAATTCCAAGAACTCTGCCTCCAAAGAGCACAGACAGGACAGAACCAGCTCTTCTCCAAATGGCAACCCTGAAGAGCACCCCATAGATGACCCTGATACTTTTATTGACGTTATGGTGGTGATTGCATTATAATCCCTGCTGGGCTGACTAGCATTGCTGTCAATCATTTAATTATCTCACAATATGTCTCCAAAAATTCTAGAATTTGAAGTGTTCTTCTGAAGTCTGCTACACGTTCACTTCTCTTATTCTCATTTTCTTCCCATCTAAAAGAATATCCATTGTTTAGCCACCCGGCATAAAGACTACATTGCAACCTATTTTGCAGCTGTGTGTACAAAAGCAGTGACTCACTCTGGCAGTAGCAACGATGGGTGTCCATGATTATGCTTGGCCCGAAGGGGCAGTGGGAGGAAGGAAGAGGTTCCTGGAACCCACAGAGTAATGATGGCTACAGACGACAGTTGCTTGACAAGAACGGTGGCTTCTACTTTGGGTTGGGGTCCTCCCCAAAGCCATTCTCAAGCGTAGGATTTCAGCACAAGTAGTTTATTTGGAAGCAATCCCAGGAGGTCCTGGAAAGGGATGGGTAAGTGAGACAGGGCAGGGAAGGAAGCCAAGACAGTGCACTGATCGATCGGCAGAGATTACCACTGAATGCAGATGTGGCTCAGTCTCCATAGGGACATAGGAGATGATGAAGAACACGGCTTAGAGTTGTCCCAACCCAGGGGAGAAGATATGGGGATGTCTACCCACCAATTCCCACACAACAGTGAGACTATCAACTGTCCAGCACCTTCGGCCTGCCCTGAACATAAAGTAGGCATGTTTCCATGGCCAGGAAAAGCCCTCAGGCAGAGAGTGGCAGGTGTTTGCACAGGAAGGAGCCACCACTGTACACCAGCAGTGGTANCCCAACCCAGGGGAGAAGATATGGGGATGTCTACCCACCAATTCCCACACAACAGTGAGACTATCAACTGTCCAGCACCTTCGGCCTGCCCTGAACATAAAGTAGGCATGTTTCCATGGCCAGGAAAAGCCCTCAGGCAGAGAGTGGCAGGTGTTTGCACAGGAAGGAGCCACCACTGTACACCAGCAGTGGTAAGGGCTGAAGGAACCTGGGTGGGGGACCCATGGCATCTGCAATGCCTCGGTTAAGGACCGTAGCCACTGCTACTCTGGCCCCACAGAGAAGGAGCAGAAGAATAAATAAATACCTGACCTCGCTCTTGGCCCATCCCTCTAATCTCCTGCCGAACCTAATCAGATGCCCCTTGATGCAGTTCACTCTGGACAGTCTCCCGTGGCACAGAGCAGGGTGGAGGAGGAGGAACAGTGGCCTGTGGAGCAAGCAGAGAGTATCCAACACATCTGCCTTCCACTGTTTCCAAATGTCTGTATTTCAAATCTAGGATAGCACTCTCTGACTATAAAAATATCACGATACATTTATATCTGCACTAAAAAGAAACGTGTGACTGGAAAGGACCTTGGAAAACATCTCTGTGAGTCCAAGCAGCAGAGAGAGCACAAGGAAAATGAGAGGAGACTTAAGTTCTGGTTCTGGTTCTAATAATTATGAATGAGGACAATTTGAGCAGGTCATTTTGCACTTCAAACTGTTTCCTCATCCTTATAATCAGCAAGCTCCTATTGACTGAACAAAGCTGTTATGAAAATCAAAAGACTATAAAATACCCTGTAGTTAAAAGGGTTATACAGTGAGGAGTTAGTATACCTTCACCGTCCAGACAGAAAGGAAGCCATACCACTTTCAGACACTTTTCGGAAGGAAATGCCCCTATTTTGGTGTGTGTTTCTTTCAGTTAGGAAGATATTTACACGTTTACCACCACATGAAAAAAAATTTTTTTAATTAGACAAGGCATAATAATTAACATGTATTTACTTACAGTGATTTTCTTACCACTAATCCCCCAAACAAAAAAATCTACATTCCTTTTAATTATATCAGTTACTATTCTAATAAATAGTCATAGTCATTTTTCTCTAGCTATTTCCTTTTATTTTTGACAGTGTGCTTTTGACCCTTTTAACCACTTCCTCTCTGTCCTTAAGTGCGTCAACATTTCTGATGACCCAGTAATCATGCCCAAGATCACAATTCTACATCTTTTCTCTTTTCACTTCCCTTTTAATGTAGAAAATAAGCCTAATGATGGAGGCACCATTCAGTTATACTAAGAAATACTAGATAGAAAATCTTCTAGGTGCAGTCATCAGTCTAAGGAGAATGAATAAAGTTACAATTATTGCCCCTAAATGGAGATGTCAGAGTTGCTCCCTTGCTAAAAATCAGGAATCAAGATTATCAGTAACCCAAAGAAATTCATGAAACAAAAGGCAGTGTTTCCCTTGGGGTTATTACACTGTTACTGCCTTGGATTAAAAACCACCGTAGTAACTCATTTGACTGGCCTAAAGTTTTCATGAAGGAACTGTGGCGGAGGGGAGGCTGTTTTCAAAGGTACCACCACTAGGAAAATAAGCACTTAATAGTTCTTACCCATCCACAGGGTAGAAGAAGGTGGAGACAGTCATTAAATAAACAAAATAAGATATATCAGAAGAGTGAACAAATTTTTTTAAAAAAGAGTGAACATAAATATATTCCTTTTGCTGACTCTATTGTTTCAAGTCTTTGTGGTAGGTGGGAACAGGAAGACTCAAAAGTAGAGGGAAGGAAAAGGCTTTGCCTTTTTCCTTAAAGCATGTTAACTCTATTTTAATTAACCTTCCGGCATTACCGCTTTNAAAAAGAGTGAACATAAATATATTCTTTTTGCTGACTCTATTGTTTCAAGTCTTTGTGGTAGGTGGGAACAGGAAGACTCAAAAGTAGAGGGAAGGAAAAGGCTTTGCCTTTTTCCTTAAAGCATGTTAACTCTATTTTAATTAACCTTCCGGCATTACCGCTTTGCTTCACATCAAGAACAATGTAACATCCCATTATCACACTATCTTGAGGAAAGAGATATTGCCCTTCTGAACTTTGGCAAGAAGCCTAACACCTCAGAACTGACTACTCCAGGAAAGACAATTTTTGCATAGACTCTCCTCCCAGTAAGGTTAAAGGAAACTACTTTAAAAAAAATTCTCTATGAAATGATAAGCCATTTTCCATGTAGGTAATTTCCATTGTCCATATTTACAGTTCTCTGAGTAAAACTGCTAGGAACTCCATTTAAAACACTACAATATCTGACATGTGTTTTAAAAGGGAGGGAGAAGGGAGAGGAAAAAAGAGGGAGAGAGATAAGATGGGGAGAAGAATTGAAAGTACAAGTTAAATTAAATATATTCAGTGGTTAGCTGGCATTAATAAGCTATTATTTTTATATTCATAAACTTGCTAAAAGATTTTTCCAATTTGTAGTACTGAAAACAACAAACTTATATTAAAATTTAAAACATTTTTTGGATGGAAAGGATATTCAAATAATTTAATTTATATAGGATGGTTATATAAATACTCTGCTACTTATACAACTGCGATTCCAAATGTGGAAACTCTATAGATTGGTGTGGGTTTTGGCATCAGACTGCTAGGAATCAGACAGACATTATCTGGGTGTCATCTTCAGTGTACTGTGAAGAGAGCCTCAATCAAAATTTAAGTGCTTTTGCCCACTGCCTTCTGAGATCTTAGATGTCTTTAATGTGGGCAAATTATTTACTCCACAATTAGTTGTAAATAGCCATGAGAAAAGTAACATCAGATACCATTTCCAGGTTTTAAAAAAGGAATAAATGTATGCACTTAAATGAATTACAAACACTGATACTGATGTGAATGATAAATATGGATCTGACTAATGAATGGGAAAGAAGGGTAGAGAGATTATGCTCTCTGCACAACACATTTTGAGTTCTTCTATAGCTGACTGACTAGTGAAAGAGCTCTTTCCCAAAGATATGGGTATTCATTCACATAAATCTTTATGATCGTAAAGTATGAATTGCATACATATTCTCTGGAGGAAATCCCTAGACAGCTTCCAAATAGGAGGTCGAGACCTTGAGATCATCTCTAGACTGAATTCTGACCACAGTTTTCAGATATGGAGAAGAAATTCTAGAGAATAAATATACATAGAGGCCTTACGTTTTGGAGGTTGTCTAGGCTCACTGATACAAGGGTTCTGCTTGATTAAATGAATCCCCTTTCCCCTAGAATAAGAAAATTCAATGTACTGAAGCTATGACTCACCTCGAAAGGTCAAGAAACATTGTGAGTACCAAGTGTGATCACACCCTCCAGATGTCAGAGCTTCACATTATGGGTCAACCTGGCATCCCATCAACTTCTGAACCTGAGATCTTGGGCAAAATTTACTGTGGAAACACCACTGAAAGAACTTCATGTTCTTGGAAGCTCCCTGGATTATAAACTCAGAACTGGAGATAGCAGCGAGAGTGATTAGACAGAGTTGGAAAGTTCATGCTCCCAGAGAAGCAGTAACACCTTCAAACTTGGGCAAAGGGCCCCTGCTCTAGTTCTGCACCTTAGAGGGACCCATAAGCCAGAAAACCACAGATAACAAGTTTGGCAAAAATCACATGGGTACTGCTGTCACTCAGGACCCAGTGCTCAGTGATGACACTGGGCAATTCACAATCCCACACGCCTGCTGCTGTGATTCACACCACTTAAGCACCAGAGGAACACTCTGCTGCCCTACTCTGTGTCCAAATGAAGAGGAGAAGACTGTGGCACTGCTGACGTCAGAGATGGACAAAGCGGCAAAGCATGAGGAGATTTGAGTTGGAGAAATTATTAAGTAAGAAAAAATTTAGCTCATTGTCTCTTTCTTCTCAAATTTCATGACCACAGTAGGTTTTTGAACAGTAAAATATGTCATAAAGCAGAGTGTTCACTTTCCTAAACTCTTTATATCCAATATTTAACAGTTTTTACAACAGTTGCACGTGGCATCTGAGGAAAACTTAACAATATTAAACAATTGTTCAGTTGCTCAGTCATGTCTGACTCTTTGCAACCCCAAGGATTGCAGCACTCTAGGCTTCCCTGTCCTTCACCATCTCCTGGAGCTTGCTCAAACTCAAGTCCATTGAGTTGGTGATGTCATCCAACCATCTCATCCTCTATCGGCTCCTTTTCCTCCTCCCTTTGTATATATGTAAGTCTAGATATAACATGTATTAAACACAACATTTATTCTTCACATTGGTAGCTATAATTATAAATATTATTATAAAATATAATATAATTTTATAATAATATAAACTTTATATTATATAATAATAATAATACCTGGTTAAATTTCAGAAAATAGTTACAACTTTCGATTATATTTAAATTAATTTAAATTTTGATTATCATTAATTATCACTATATTTGGCCTTTGTACTTAGCAGATGATATTGAATATGTACATGTATTTGTATATGTATATGTTGCTGTCATCTCTGACTCTTTGCAACCCCATGGACTACAGCCCACCAGGCTCCTCTGGTCCATGGGAATTCTCCAGGCAAGAATACTGGAGTGGGCTGCCATGCTCTCTTCAGGGGATCCTCCCAATCCAGGGATCAAATTGAACCCAGGTCTCCCGCACTGCAGGCGGATTCTTTACCTTCTGAGCCACCAGGGGAGTCCAATATTGAATATACTAGAAGAAAAATAATTTCTTGAAGCTACTGTTTGTAAACTTTTTTACATTTATTTTATACTTTTTATATAAAAGATACTCGAAGTTTCTATACATTTTGTGGCAGTTTAAAAAATTGGCCTCAATTTTTTTACAGCCCTTCCATAGAGAGGTCAAGGGAAGGGGGATGGGACGTCTCAGCCAATGGACTAAAGTAACATCAAATGGCTTTTAAGGCTAGATCCAAAAAGGCCATTCAGCTTTTGCCTTGTCCACTAGAACACTCTTTCCTGAAGCCCTGAGCCACCACTGAAAGTCTGACCATCCTGAGGCTACCATGCTGTGAGGAAACCTAAGTCACAAGAAGAGACCATGTCATCGGCATTCCAGTTAACAGGCCCAACTAAGCCCAACCTTCAAGCATTCCCCGCCCAGCCACCAGACATGTGAGTGAAGAGACCTACAGATGATTCTGGACCTCATCCAGTAGTCTCCCCCAGCTATCTAAGTCTTGCCAGCAGTGACCCCAGATATCATGAACCAGAGATAAGCCATCTCTGCTGTACCCTGTCCAAATTCCTGACCCAGAGAATCCATAGTGATTATAAAGCAGTTGTCATTTTATGCCACAAAATTTTAGTGTGGTTTGTTATGTACCAAGAGATAATTAGAGAGTTTTGAATGCATTTAAATTCTATTTTTAAACTTAGATTATTGAGGATGATTATTAGTTAAACTAGTAATAGAAACTGTAAAAGTAGAGGGAAGGAAAAAATATTTAAAAGCAGAGAGACTTTCAGTTATGGCAGCGTGAGGACTTCAGCAACGCTTCTCTGTAATAAAACAAATATATCCTTCGAGGAAGATAGAATAGATATATTTTTCCATATTCTTGTTTCTTAAGTACAACTGAAAACTCTGGACACTATATACATGTGTGTGTGCATGCATGCACATGTGCTAAATCACTGCAGTCCTGTCCGACTCTTTACGACCCTGTGGACTGTAGCCTCCTCTGTCCCATGGGATTTTCCAGGCAAGAGTACTGGAGTTGCTTGCCATTGCCTCCTCCAGAGGATCCTCCCCACTCAGGAACTGAACCCGTGTCTCTTAGATCTCCTGCACTGGCAGGCAGGTTCTTTACCGCTAGCGCCACCCTACTGCTGCTGCTGCTGCTGCTAAGTCACTTCAGTTGTGTCCGACTTTGTGCGACCCCATAGACAGCAGCCCACTAGGCTCTCCGTCCCTGGGATTCTCCAGGCAAGAACACTGGAGTGGGTTGCCATTTCCTTCTCCAATGCATGAAAGTGAAAAGTGAAAGGGAAGTCGCTCAGTCATGTCCGACTCTTGGCGACCCCATGGACTGCAGCCCACCAGGCGCCTCCATCCATGGGATTTTCCAGGCAAGAGTACTGGAGTGGGGTGCCATTGGGAAGCCTGTATTATATATATACATATATAGAGAGAGAGAGAGAAAGAGAGAGATTCTAAAAGCTGGAGAGAAGAAGGCAGATTGGCTAGCAACCTAGAAACTCTAGAAATGACGCAAAGAACAACAGTTCTTTTTGCCTTATACATCCCACACTTAGAGAGAGCTGGCTCTTACCCCCACCCAGCAGTAACAAGTGCTGCTCCCTGGACTGTCAGTGGAGGCTGGGTGGGGAACTGGGCTTTCATTACCATCTGGTAGTAATGGAGGTGTGCTGCCAGGGGTGTGCACATCACTTCCAGAGCAGTGTCAGAGGAGGCTGGCTAAAACAGAAGTTAATTAAGATACAGAGCCCCACCCATAACATAATATCCAAAATGTTCACGTTTTGACCCAAAATCCACTATATCTACAACTAGGAAGATCACAAACTGAATGACAAAAAAATAAATGCCAACACAGAGATTCTAGTTTAATTCTAGTTTGAATTCTGCTTTCGTTTTTTGTACAAATTCTAATTTAAATACGTAAATATATTTAAAGCAATCATGTAAATTAATCTTTGAGAATTCTAATTATTACATAAGTATGGGTAAGCCACTAAAGTAAGTTATGACTTAAATAGTTGAGGTCTTTTATAAAATTCTCCTCTATCCATGGAATCTCTAGGCAAGAATACTGAAGTGGATTTTCATTCCCTTCTCCAGGGGATCTTCCTGACCCAGGGATTGAACCCAGGTCTCCTGTATTGCAGGCAGATTCTTTACTATCTGAGCCACCAGGGAAACTCCTTTTGTAAAATTATTTCTTTGTATGAAAGATATCCTGGGGTAGGAAGTCCTGGGCAAGCATGAAGTTTCCATGGTTGTCAGGGATCCAGGTTTCTTCCCTTTTGTTGTATCTTTGCTTATATTTCTCTCATGTTCCAAAATAACTGGAGGAGCTCCAGCCATTTCACTCAAAATTAAAGCAGCAACATGGAGAAGGGAGGAAAAAGACTTTTGTTTTCTAAAGAGATTTTCCTAAAGTCTCATCAGTTCTTTAATGTATAGCTCATAGATCAGAACTATGTACATAACCCCAATTTGCTACGAAGGAGCTGAAATGTCATCTTTTGGCTACATTGTGCTCATTAAAAATTTGAGTTTCTGTCTATTTGAAATAGAGGAAAACAATAGAATGGGAAAGACTAGAGATCTCTTCGAGAAAATTAGAGATACTGTGGAGGAGCTGGAAGGCTTTAAGCAAATACTGAGAATATATTTGTTCCACTCCTGATGACGGTTGGAAGATGGGACGAGCATAACAAAGGGTTGTGAGCGTTTACCGAGCGCCCAAGGCTGGGAATGGATAACGAAGGGTTATACGCCTGGCCTTGAGGCGTTTGAAGGCTTCCTTCTGATCACCTGTTTCTGGGAACAAGGACTGTTGTTTCATGATAAGACTCCCTTTAGAGTTTCTCCAAAGTTATACTATGGCTTGGGCCGTGGGAACTGTATTTTATGCTTGAATGCCTTGATGTTTTATCAAGAAAGGCTACGTGCAAGTCTGCTTTATGCTCTGCTCCCTCAGACCATATATCTGCAAAAAGCTAGATAATAAAATTTATCAGTCCATTAGAGGCTATTCCTGAATGTCCTTTTCAGAGTGTGGTTTCCCAAGCCTTACAGATACCAAGGGAACATTTCATGCAAAGATGGGCACAATAAAGGACAGAAATGGTGTGGACCTAACAGAAGCAGAAGATTTTTAAGAAGAGGTGGCAAAAATACACAGAAGGTGAAGGTGAAGTCGCTCAGTCGTGTCTGACTCTTTGAGACCCCATGGACTGTAGCCTACCAGGCTTCTCCAAACTGTACAAAAAAGATCTTCATGACCCAGATAATCATGATGGTGTGATCACTCACCTAGAGCTAGACATCCTGAAATGTGAAGTCAAGTGGGCCTTAGGAAGCATCACTACGAACAAAGCTAGTGGAGGTGATGGAATTCCAGTTGAGCTATCTCAAATCCTGAAAGATGATGCTGCGAAAGTGCTGCACTTAATATGTCAGCAAATTTGGAAAACTCAGCAGTGGCCACAAGACTGGAAAAGGTCAGTTTTCATTCTAATCCCAAAGAAACGCAATACCAAAGAATGCTCAAACTACTGCACAATTGCACTCAACTCACACGCTAGCAAAGTAATGCTCAANGCAGTCAAAAAAAAAAAAAAGAAAGAAAGAAAGAAAGAAAGAAAGAAAGAAAAAAAAAAAGTTGCGATTTATAATAACAGCAAAAAAAAAGTCTTCTCTG
Organism: Neotragus pygmaeus; assembly: GCA_006410875.1. Classification (NCBI taxonomy): domain Eukaryota; kingdom Metazoa; phylum Chordata; class Mammalia; order Artiodactyla; family Bovidae; genus Neotragus; species Neotragus pygmaeus. Next base: position 124,821 of record SJYV01001707.1, read on the forward strand.
TCCCTTGGCTATTTTTTAAATTTAAAGAAAATGTTCTCAATGTTAAAACTGAAGGAGCTGAATCTTTCTAATATGTTTTTCCCCAAAATATTATAGTTAGAAGAAACTTTTTTTTTTTAAGGTATGTGACCTTCAGTGTACCTTCTTCCTTGAGAATATCCTTTAGAAAAGGATTCTCAGCGTTAGAATCCGGAGTGAAAAAGATGAAATTCTAGTTGCAGCCTCTGGGGTTCCCTCTATCAAGGACTCGGCCCTCTTGGAGGCGAAGCCAGAGCTGCATGGGGCATTTGGCTGAACTCCTACTGCCACTCAGCGGAGAGAAGAGGCAAGGGCTCCTTCGCCTGTCTGTCGGTTGCCAAGCGACGGAGACCAAGCAGAGCCCGGTCGCAGGAGGAGGGCACCGACTGCAAGATGCCGAGGATTTCTAACAGCGCCGGCTTCCATTGGCTGAAGAGCTCCCGGCCACCGCCATGAGCCAATGGGTGGCGCATACGGATGACGTTAGACGCCATGCGACTCCTCCCACCCACGTTCTAGCTCCGCGTCTAGCGACCGCCGAAACCCACCTCAAACCCTTTGGGGCAGGGTGGGGGTGGTCTGTATTGCCCCATGTTTAGCTTGCAGCTCTCGCTACTGCAGGTGTTCTTCCTGATGGTCCCCGAGAAGGTCCTCTCTCAGCCCTCTCCGTCTCCGTCTAGGGCAATGCCCACCCATTCGGACCTGGGGCCAAGGACGCAGGGCGGGACCCTTCAATCCTCGGAGGTGCCTGGGATCTCTACGGTGGGTCCTACTGTCGTGACCTCCTCGACACCGGGGAATAAGACTGTGGACCTCTTCCCAGGTGAGGGGAAAGGATGTGGGGATGGAAACTACCGACTTAGATCCAAGTGAATTCCCGTAAAATATGGAGTGGGGCTGTCGAAAGACCCTTGGAAGAGTTTAGGGATCCTCACCGCACTCGCTGTGTTTTATGTTGTACTTTCGTAGTCCTACCGATCTGTGTCTGTGACTTGATTCCCGGTGCCTGCGATATAAATTGCTGCTGCGACAGTGACTGCTATCTTCTCCATCCGAGGACAGTTTTCTCCTTCTGCCTTCCAGGCAGCGTGAGGTGAGCTGCGATGTTCAGGTTGAATCCTAAAGGGGATTAAGTAATATTTGGACGTAGGAAGAGTTTTGCCTTCGTGCCTCCCACGCCCACGTCCACTCCAAGGAATGGAACTCCCTTGGTTTTTCCCAGGAGCGCTGTCCCTCTTCTGATGCTCTAAAGCACGGGTGCCCAATAGAACAGAACCTTCGTGTTGTCCCGTGGCTGCCCAAGGAGTCCTCTTTTTGGCATCTGACAGCGGTGGGGCACCCTTCTTTGGATATAATCTTCCTTCTAAATATACCTGTTCTCCCTCCGGTTTCCTGATAGGTCTGCAATTTGGGTGTGTGTAGACAACTCTCTTATCTTCAGGAGTAATTCCCCATTTCCTTCGAGAGTTTTCATGGATTCAAATGGAATTGAGCAATTTTGTGTCTATGTGAACAACTGTGAGTAGAAACGTGTTGGCTTTGTATTGCCTAACATTTATTGAGAGTTAGCTTAGTTTCTGACTTTTTTCCTTTTCTTTGTTTTTTAAACCTCCCCACCCCCACCCCCTTGGATGTCTATCATCCTCCCTCTCCCCNATTTTGTGTCTATGTGAACAACTGTGAGTAGAAACGTGTTGGCTTTGTATTGCCTAACATTTATTGAGAGTTAGCTTAGTTTCTGACTTTTTTCCTTTTCTTTGTTTTTTAAACCTCCCCACCCCCACCCCCTTGGATGTCTATCATCCTCCCTCTCCCCTACCTGTCCCCTCACCCTCTCTTTTTCCTCATATTGGTGAACACTGGCAATCTCTTTTGCCCTATTGACTGTGGATCAAAAAGCCCATAGAGAACTTTAATTTCTGTCCACTCTCTTAGCTCAGATAATTACAGATCAACTATATCCCTGACTTGCTACAACCTCTGTGAAGACACTCACTGAATTCCCAGTGCCTGACATAGGAGGCAACAAATAATATTTGAATGAATGTCTTTGACAAATGAGTCTATATCAACCTTGTTTTTATTTCATGAGGCAACAGTACAGGGGGAAAAACATTCGACTTGGGTCTCAGCCCTCCATCTACTTACTGCTGCACAGATTTGGTGGACTTTCCTGGTGGCTCAGCAATAAAGAATCTGCCTGTGATGCAGGAGCTGCAAGAGACCCAGGTTCATGGACAGAGGAGCCTGGAGGGCCACAGTCCATAGGGTCACAAAGAGTTGGACATAACTGAGGCAACTTAGCACACATGCACACTTGGACAAATCCCTTAGCATTTCCAGGCTTATTTCTTCAACAGGAAATTGAGAAATATCACTAATCCTAAATGTGAAAGTGCTCAGTAACTGCAGAGTGTAATAAACATGAAAAGTGATTGGTATTAAAGTTTTTAAATAGACTTAGAAATTTGCTAGTGATAATGATAACATTTCTAAAGATATACATCTATCTTTTTTAAATTTATTGTCTAATAAGAAAAATAATGTTCTCACATAAAAGACTTAAATGTCCCTTATACTCTGAAGTCAGCTTATGCTGGTTTCATCTGACTGTTAGAAAATAAACTGCAAAACTATATTTGTTTGCTAAAACAACTAGTTTGGGGTTTGGGGGGCTTGAATTTGGAAGCATTTATTAGGAGCCTTGCTGCCATTCAGTTTGTGAGAAGATAAAGGGAGCAAGGCAAATGGTCCATTTTAAAATAAGTTTGCAGGACTTCCTTGGTGGTCCAGTGGTAAAAAGTCTGTGCTTCCAATGCAGGGACCCAGATTCGTTCCCTGGTGAGGAAATTAAGATCCTGCATGTCTTGAGGTGCGACAAAAAAAATTACGGTATAAAATAAGGCTGCAGCTACACCATACTTCCCAAATTTCCTATTACCTTCTACTTCCAGCCTTGGGAAAACACTCCAGGGATATTGCAATAACATCCAAACTGGTGCTTCCTGCTTTTAATCCCCTCCTGTGTCCCATGCTATATTGCACAGTTTCCAGACCAATGTTTCTGTACTTTCTTTCCCTAACAACACCTGAGAGCCAGTCCCTTAGGACATGTAGAATACTTTGCATTGTTGTCATTTTATATGATGTTGTGTCTCCCCAGGTAAATTGTCAGCACATAGAAAGGATGGACCATGAATTTGTTCACAGTGCTTAATACTTGCTGATAATGACCATCAGTAACAGACGTTATTAGTCAGAGACTGTACAACATTGACCGAGTGGGGAAAACCCTAGACCAGGAATCAGAAGATCTCTGATCTACTCCTGGCTCTGCCAAATGGCTTTGTGGCCTTTTGCAACTCATTTACCTCTCAGGATCCGAATTTCCTAATGGGATTGGGCCACAGGACCTCTAGCCTCCTTCCACACCTGAAATTGTATCAATCTAAGTCTAAATACCTTTAAGCCCTGTTATGTGTAATATTCCATATATGATGCTGGAAATTTTGGGCAAAATTCTATTTCTGTCCTTACCCATGCTCCTTAGGTGCATGATTCCTGCTTACCATCACTACCTCCAATATCCCTGCAGTGAAGTGAGAGACAAAAGGTTAACTTTCTCTTACTCAATTAAGCCATGAAAAAATGTCCAGATGGATATTTTCTATCTCAACTTCTTTTTTAGCTTAACTCTAACTTTTCTTCTTTCATTTGTAAAGATAGATATAACTACATTTTTTTTTTTAGTGAGGCAAGTATTTCTTCCATGTGGTTTTCAGGGTATGAGTTCTGAAAGAAATAGTATATTAAACAGCTTCTGGAAGCTTCAAAATGTGAAGCTTTTGAAAGACAGATGGAAGATGGTAGTCTGCAGACCAGGAACTTTAGCATCACTCATTACAGAGCGAAGATTTTTCAATCTCTAATATGCACATACATCACCTGGGAGATCTTTTTGCTAACACGCACGTTCTGATTCAGTAGGTCTGGAGTGTGTCTTAAGATTCTAAATTTCTGACACTCTTCCAGGTTATGCTGGGGCTGCTAGTCTGTGCATCGGACTTTGAGTAACACAGACCTAGGAGATACACAGAAAGTGAGTAGTGTGAAAGGCCCCACAATTGAGAGTTTTTCATTTCCTGTTCCAGTAGAAAGCTGAAAAGTCAAATGATTAGGACCCTATGATCACAGAGGATAAAGGTCAGGCTTATGTAATACGGTATCTTCGTTAGCTTCTGGGGATGCAGATCTTGATTTCCTTTTGAATCTGTTCAAATAACCATAATTATGAAGAATGAAAGAAACTAGTATGGACCATTGTGTGCTACATTCTTTTTTCAAGTTAGGAGAAAACTTGGACAGTAAAGCAGAGTCTTGTTCATCACAAGCCACGCTCTGGGCAGGGGACAATGTCAGAGGCCTTTATCTGCATCTCTTTCCTGGTTCTCAAGTGCCATAAGAAGATGGCTGCAGGAGTTTGAAAAGACTTATACATTGCTATAATATAAATTATACAATTGTTACCAAAATACCCTTTGGGTGGATATTTGAAAAATCTTGAATGTAGAAATTATAATGTGAAAAGAATAAAATATGACAAATCCATATATTTGAAAGATGGAAACTTTATTATGAGGACTAGTCAGTTGAAGTTTAGAGGAAACTGGAAGACTTGGAGAGGACGAGTCAGATATTGTCTCCAACTCTGCCATATTCCTATGGAAACAGTACCATTTTGTGGTTCTAGAGACTTACCTAGAATGGGACAGATGCACACATTACCAAGACTCCTATTTTCATCACAGATTGCTAACGTTACATATTCCTGACATCAGAGACTTGGAACTGACTGGCACTCATTGGTCATATTCTTGTCTCAAATCTTAATACTTAAACAGTAATTCAATTAACAGATTATAAATAAACTATAAGGTGATAGAAATCAAAATCATTATTGTCTGATTTTGGGGAAAATCTATAACTTAATCTGAGTGGTAATTTAAAAAAAGTATATAAATGTTTAAAAATTCTTGGGTTTATGCTTAAGATTAGTGCACTTGCATACTTTACTGTGTATCTTATGCCTGAATAAAAATATTTTTAAAGATTAGTTTCTTGGTATTCCAGTTACATAAAAATGAACGATTTTCTTTTATCTAACCCACCTTTCTTTTAAAAAATATTTTAGCAAGGTTAAACTATCTCCAGAAGCTCCAAAAGGTCAATGCAACCAACTTCCAGGCCCTGGCTACAGAGTTTGGAGGTGAATCATTCACTTCAACATCCCAAACCCAATCACCACCACCTTTCTACAGGGTAAGCCTGGGGAAGGGGAGGAGTTGTTCGGTTGGTTTTTCTCCTCATACTGACAACTGACCTAGTATCTTTGAGGTGACCACCTCAAAGTTAAGGTAAGCCATTACCTTTACCTAGCCATTACCTAGGTAAGCCATTGTCAGCTCTTTTGGAGGGAAGTATTGTCCACTTTAACAAGCTACTGAGTTAACTTTTGTTTCTTATTCTTTTCTAGTGGAGTTCAGTTCAATCTCACTGTGAATAAACTTCTGCTCTCCTTTGTTTAGGCCGGCGACCCCATTTTGACTTACTTCCCTAAGTGGTCCGTAATAAGCTTGCTGCGGCAGCCTGCAGGAGTCGGAGCTGGGGGGCTCTGTGCTGAGAGCAATCCTGCAGGTGAGTTCAGAACACCAGTGCTACCCTTTTTGTTAAACTTAAAAATAGGCTTTGCTATTTACCACTACCTTAATTCTAAGGTTTCCTGGAGAGTAAAAGTACGACCTGTGCTCGTTTCTTCAAGAATCCGGCAGATAGCTGTACCTCGGATCCTGCCCTCAACGCTGCCTCTTACTATAACTTCACAGTCTTGAAGGTGGGTGTCCCTTCTTTCCCCACTGTCACCCCTGTGGACTTAAAAGTCACTGTGCTTCCCACTTTTTGGTCATGAGGAAAGCACTGAACTGGAAGTCAGAATGCCTAAGAGCTACATAAAAGGCAGAAGGCCAAGAAGCCCTATTCTCTGAAGAAGGATGAAAGAAGTAGGGTTAGGTAGCCCGGATGAAAGATTCTCACCCTCCCAGCTAGTGGAATTCGCTAGGGGAGGTAGGGGAGGGGGATATCATTGTTTCACCAAAACTTCCTGTTTTTGCTGTTTGTTAGAGTTCTGCTCAGAGGAGGTAGGCATCGCAGTCCATCTAGCCTCCCCTCAATCTGCTCCTGGCATTTGAGTGTAAGGAAGAATCAGGTAGAAAAAAAAAGTTGATTTTTTTTTTCTCCCACAAATGTGAAACCACAGGCTCCTGGAGATTTTATGTAAGATACACGCACACTCATGTCCTTGCTGTTCTCTTATACTAGGTTCCAAGAGGTATGAGTGATCTGCAGAACATGGAGGTATGATGCTTTTTATCAGGAAAAAGAAAAAGAGAATATTTGATTCCTTTGCATCTGAGGCAGTTTCACTCTAGATTGTAATGGTAAAAGAGAATTATGTGTGATGTATCAAGTGTTCAAGAATGAGTCTAAAACAGTGTGTGTTAATAAGTATCATATGAAGTAAGAGTTTCACAAGGTATTAGCTAAGTTTGAGAAACTTTGGGTTAAATAAAGTTAAACCTTATATTTAGGATGGAGTTCTTAAAGTTTTTAATATACTAGAAAGTCTTCTCAATCTCTAAGAGGGATGTGTCAGATTCAGTATTTCTAAAACTTATTTGACTGAGGAGCCTTTGTTTTATATCTAATACTAGTAATGTTCCCAAAAATACATTTGGGAAGTGTTGAATAACAATGACTTTTGACCTGAAGTGGTAGACTGGTAATGGAAGGAGAAAGGAAGGCGATTGTCAAAAAAGGAAAAATACTCATTTCAGCATAATACATAAGCTAGAAGAGGAAATGCTTTCTTCTGCCTCTTTCCCTTTCCAGTTCCAGGTGCCTGTAACACCTCTCTCACAGGCTGGCTCTCCTGTGTTGGCTGGAAACACTTGCCAAAATGTTGTTTCCCAGGTAGGGATGCTGACGTCAGATTCTGGACTAATGTATGTTGATCAGCATTACCAAGGTGCTTCATCTTCCTTTAAGTACCAGACCAACTCCACGTGAATTTGTGTGCATTATCTGAAACTTAACATGTCAAAAACTGAGCCCAACGTGTTTCAGTCATTTCCATTGTTACTGTCCTCTGTCATTTCATGTCCAGAATATTAAGATTATTTATCATTCTTCTTTCTTTGCCCATGTGCAGTCTGTTCCAGCTTTTACTGACCAGTTTCTTTTGTTGACAAAATCAGTATCATCTGAAAGTCTGAAATAGACTTGTCAACTTCTTTTCCTCTATTCTCTCTCTTCTAATCAACAAACAAAAGTAAGAATTATTGGAAAGCATCATTTTAAAACCTATGCTCAGAAATCTAAGGTGACCTTCACCTTTTTATGACTTCCATTTCCAGCTACTGTCTTAACTCATCCTCAGACATGGTGAAAGCGAAGTAAACCAGATTTCCATTCCATGTTCACATCTGCCTGTGCTCCTACTCACTTTCTCTGCATGCAATCAAAATTTATGTTTCTTCCCTTTCAATTCTTACCATAAATTCACCTCTCCCATGAACTCTTTCAAAGAGCTCTTTTCAATTTCTCTTTTCATGTGTAGATATAATATGAAGTCAACTTTTATCTTTTCATAATATTTGTATTTGGCATTTTTAAGATAACACTTTTAGTCTCCCTCATCCAGTTATTTTTTTAATTTAGATATAATTGATATATAAATTATATCAGTTTTAGGTGTACAGCATAATGATGATACATGTATATACTGTGAAACAATTACCACGATAAGTTAGCATTCATCACCACACAGTTACAATTTTTTTCTTGTGATGAAGACTTTTAAAATCTGCCATCTTAGCAAATACACAATGCAGTATTGCTAACCATTCTGTTCCCTTATTCGGGTATAGGAAAACCTTTAAAGATAAGAAATCTGTCCTAAACATAATTGGCCCACAAAATATTTTTTATTAATTTATGGGGTTGCAAAGAGTCGGACACGACTGAGCGACTTCACTTTCACTTTCACTTTTGTATTTCAGGTCATCTATGAGATAGAGACCAATGGGACTTTTGGAATCCAGAAAGTCTCCGTCAGTTTTGGACAAACGAACCTGACTGTTGAGCCAGGCACTTCATTACAGCAAGATTTCATCATTCACTTCAGGGTTAAGTTCTTCTCTTATAGGGCACCAAGAAGAAAGAAGTATCGGGTTAAAAATAGTTCCCCTGCTTCTGTAATACATGTAAGATAGAATAAGAATATGGAGGCCTAGTTCAGTCTGCCAACTGAAGCCTCAACATTTAATATTCTATAATTTAACTTCGAGTGATAAGGATTCAGCAATGTTTATTCATTAGCATATTCCCCCAGCAAAGCAGGACTTCACTCACAAATCCAAACACTTTTTAAAAATAGTCATTTTGAATCATAAACTCAGCTAACATCCCACACAAATTCTTTAACTAGCTTTTTTCATGTTTCTGGGCATTCGGCATTTTAGTCATGTCCTGCTTAAGTTTCTAGTCTTGATCACCACCTTTTGACTTTCTTCTACTTTCTTTTTGAACATAGCAGAGTCCAGTTTCTTCTCAACTCTACCCTCAAGTGATTCACTAAATCCCATGTCACTCAGAGTTCATCTGTAGAACAAATATAGTTAATTAAAATATAGTTCTAAATTACATTTAAACTCCTCTGATTCTAGCTACACTGAACATAGCCCTGAGTTAATAGTAATTTTGACAAACAGGATTGAGAGATCTTTAGTTGCAATCCTTGGTATAAGGAGTGTTCAGATGGATGTGAATAAGGATTAATTTTAGTGAATTTAAAAAAGTAAAAGATGCTGGAGGAGCAATTTTTGCAAAATGCTATAGTTTGGAAGGAGGCTGGATTGTTCAGTGCAGCTAACCTGCAGCATTGCCTTAAGGAAGGGAATGAGGCCACACCGGAAAAGTGAGTGAGCATGACTTTCTCCATACTGACTTTCCTTCACTCTTTCTGCAGGCTTTCCAACAGAGCACAGCTGCCTCTCTTACTGGGTCTAGAAGTGGAAATCCTGGCTATATTGTTGGAAAGCCACTCCTGGTTCTAACTGGTGATATAAGACACTCAGTATCTTTTTTGGGTATCTGGGTGGCCTACTGCAGCCTAATGAGAAAAGCTTTAGTTACTGATCTTTTGGATTTTCCAATTCTGTGATTTCCCCCATTTTTTAGGTATTGAGGATTTCCTTTGTTGTTGTTTAGTCACTGTATCTGATTCTTGAGACCCCATGGACTATAGCCCGCCAGGCTCCTCTGTCCATGGGATTTTTCCAGGCAAGAATACTTGAATGGGTTGCCATTTTCTTCTCCAGGGGATCTTTCTGACCCAGGGATAAAACCCATGTCTCCTGCACTGGCAGGCAGATTCTTTACCACTGAGCCACCAGGGAAGCCCCAAGGACTTCATTTACTGAACTATTAATATCTTATGTTCTCAAATGCAGATGCTATCAAAGGCTTTAGAACTTATATTAGACTGGCTGAAGGTGAGGATCCTGACTGAATTGTGTTTATTTTAATGAGATATTTAAGGTATATGGTCATTTTGGGAAAAACAATAATTCTCTATGTTTTCATTGCCAGAGGGAAATAAAAATGTTACTTGAATAACATCATGATATTAGTAAAGTACCAATAGTGTTAAGCAAATATTAAGAAGCATACATTTTCCAGTCAGCCTGCTTTTTCTTTTATAATCTCCTTGACCATCCCTTTCCACCTTAGATGACCCTTTTACAGAGCCAGGGTGATGGAACTTGCTCTTTTAAGAGACATGAAGTACAATTTGGAGTGAATGCAATATCTGGATGCAAGCTCAGGTAATTCTTTGCTTCCACATCATTTCTAACAAATTTGTCTCTACCTGTAGGGAATATGTGATGTGGCAACTTTTATATTTTGAATTAGAGTTCAGAGAATGTTAGGAATAGTCTTTAAATAATATTAATGTTGCTAAGAGGTTTTTTTTTTTTTTTTGGTCTTTTATACCTATGAAGGATTATTTCCCCCTTTTGATATTATTTCTAATGTTTGAATGAATTACATTATGATGTTAGCACTGGACTCCAGACTCTGAGGTGTTTCATTTCAGGCTGAAAAGGGTGGACTGCAGCTACTTGCAGCAGGAGATTTATCAGACTCTTCATGGAAGTCCCAGACCAGAGCACATTGCCATCTTTGGAAATGCTGACCCAGCCCAGAAGGGAGAGTGGACCAGGATCCTCAGCAGGAACTACAGTGTTTCAGTAAGGAAACAAATACACATTCTGACAAAAGCTTACTTTCCTCCTTTATTTATTAAGATTAAAACCAGACCTGTTTCCATAGTTGGTTTGGTTGTCACAGAAGAAAGATAATGTGGTTATCCTAAAAGAAAGACTGTAAGAAATCATGGCCATCTGAAGTCATCATTTCAGGTCAGGTATATATGTATATATATAACTTTCCTTACATAGAGAAAAATCTCAAGGTAGAAGGTCTAGAGAATAGTACTAACAAATAATAAAAACCTCAATACCCACTACCCCTGACGAAATCTCATTCAGCTCTTTTCTGTTTTTATTCTTTCCGGTGGCCACGACATCAGTGCTCAGCCAGTGTACCTCTTGATTCCAGTCTAAATAAAATAGCGAAATCTGTGTGTCCGAGCAAAAGAAAGAAATCTACTTCCTCTTTTGCCCCCTCTAGCCTGGAGAATTCCGTGGACTGTATAGTCCATTGGGTCACAAAGAGTCAGACAGGACTGAGTGACTTCCACTTTCTCTCCTGGCTTTAATCAACTGTATCTTTAATTTCATTTCCTTTCACTTAAGCTTTTTATTTCTTGTGTAAGTAATACATATGCTTGGCTCAAAATTCCAAAAGTACAAAAATAAAACTCTTTCTCAGACAGTTCTTCCCTTCCACAGAGGCAGAGTTATTACTTTCTTTCCTTCCAGAGATATTACACGCTTACACAAGTAAATACTCATCTTTTTTTTTTAATCCAAATGATATAAGATCATAAATACTGCTCTGCACTTTGCTTTTTTCACTTGATCTTGAGTTTGTTCCATCTCAATATATAATAAGCTTCCTCATCCTTTGCATGTTATAGTTGCATTTTATTCCATTATATGGATAAACCATAAATTAATTTATTTAGGCAGAACATTCAGGTTATTTTCAGCCTTTTGCTATTATACACAGTGTGGCATTTTATAACCTGGTTCAGGCACAATTTTGTACATATGAAAATAAGCCAGTGTGAAAAATCTTAGAAGTAGAATTGCTAGATCCAAAGGTATATGCATTTAAATTTTTAATAAATATTGCAAATTTATTTCCCATACAAGTGGTACCTATTTACAGCCCCACTATCCATCTATGGAATGGCTTGTTGCCCATACCCTCAATACTGGGTTATCAAGCTTTTAATCTTTGCTTATCTGATAAGTGAAAAATAATATCCCATTGTAGTTTTCTTTTTCTCCTACTATGAGTAAGCTTGAGTATTTTGACATACAATTGAATAATTCTTATTTTCTTCACTATGATTTGTTTATATCTCTTGGCTATTTTTTTTTGAATTACTAGCCTTATGACTTGTAGAAGATCTTTGAGTATATGAAAAATTGTCTCTTTTCTGTTATGTGATTTGTAGATATTATTTCCCAGTTTGTCATTTGTCTTTTGACTTTGTTTATGGTTTTTATGCCATACAGAAATTGATTTTTATATTGTGAGATTTATCAGTCTTTTTTTCAACTTTTGAATTTTGGTTCAGACTTTGAAAGGCCTTTCCTCTTAGATTTTATTTTTAAAGTGCCCCCTTTCCCTTTCTCAGCACTATTATGACTTTATGCCTTATATATTTCTTTCCTTTTAGTGAAACTTGGGAGATAGGTAGATACATGTACTTGATCCAGCCTCTGGACAACTGTAGTCAAATTTCTTAAATCTCATAAAGCCATACCTAGGGAGCATGGTTTGGGGTGATACATAGGTGAGTATTAAGAAATGGTTAGTGACCAGGACTGAGATTATAGCAGAATTTACTCTTTATGATTCTTAAACCTACTATTTACATTTTTAAATCACATTTTTGTAGAATATTTGATACCATGGAAAAATTTTCCTAATATATATAGAATAAATGAAAGGAAAAGTGTTCTAAAATATTTGGAACAAACACATGAAAAGGTCATTAGTTAGTCAACATCATTAGCCATTAAGGAAATGCAAAACCACAAGGACATACCAATTCATACCCACTGGGATGGCTATAATTTTAAAAATGGATAATAACAAGAGTTGGCAGCAATGTGGAGAAATTGGAACCCTCAGACATTGCTGGTGGGACTACAAAATAGTAGAGCCAATTTGAAAAGAGTTTGACAGTTCCTGAATAAATTAAACATAAACATGGTCTGTCTTCCCCTGTTCCTAGTTTAGATTGTTATTGTCTATGTTTGCTGCTGCTGCTGCTAAGTCACTTCAGTCGTGTCCAACTCTGTGCGACCCCATAGATGGCAGCCCACCAGGCTCCCTCGTCCCTGGGATTCTCCAGGCAAGAACACTGGAGTGGGNGAGTAGACCAGTCCTTATTGCCATATGAAAATACTCATGATCTATTTTTAGTGAATAAAATAGGCCATGAAATAGTACATATACTTTACAGTCCTAATTTTGTAAAACAAAAATATTTATACATATGTACTTAGACAAACAAAAGTCTGAAAGATTAGCATGTCTAAAGTGGGAATCTTTCTTTTACTAAGCATTTCTGATTTTTATGATCAGAAAATAAAACTGTATTTTAAAGAAAATAATTTGCTCTCCAGAAAAAAAACCCTCCCTGTTTATCATATATAGGGATGTTTCTTATTTATGAATAACTTCCCATTTCTGTTGATGTATTTGTTTGCTTGACATTTAAGTTTATCTTTTAAAGCAGGAGTTCCCCAAAGTAGTCACATCATAATCTGGGGTTCTTTAAAAATGGTGATTCCTAGGCCCTGCATCTAGAGATTCTAATTCACCTGCTAGAAGAATGTGTATCTTTTTAAAAGCCTTTCTGGTGCTTCTAATGTTCAGCCTGGTTTGTGAAACTACAAAGGATATTACATAGTCTGCCTGAAACTGGCTTAAGTGTTTGTCCTAACATTGCCAGCTCGTATAACATGTCTACCGGCCTAGCCTACTCCCCTTTCTCTGAGAATCCCCCATCACATAGAGCTCTGCTGTGTTTGAGTTATCTGCATGACCCCTCCTCTCCCTGTCACAGCTGACTAGACCAAAAATGGAGACCTGGGGCAAATTAGGCCCGTAAGATTTTCTCTTTAGGAATATGAAACTAGGACCAAGTCTAAAAGTCAGTGGGGAATAGGCACTGAAGATATTTCAGGGCTGAGGAAGCCATTTTTTACCATTGTTCACTAATTAAGAGTGTATCTTAAAAAGAGAAGCAAATGTGCAGATACAAGTGTAAATAGGAAACCCGGAGATAGGGGAGTGTCTTGGTTCCCAGCTTCTAGTTCCTTGTGTCTACCTCTTAAGAGATCCAATTTTACCTCCTGCTCTTGGAAACTACTTTCCAGTAAATTGTTTTGTTTGAATAAGTTTCTGTTACAAGTAAACAGCATGAGACTAAGACAGCTTTAACCTAGTACTCTCTGGCGGAGAAGGCGATGGCACCCTACTCCAGTACTCTTGCCTGGAAAATCCCATGGGCGGAGGAGCCTGGTGGGCTGCAGTCCATGGGGTCGCAAAGAGTCGGACACGACTGAGCAACTTTATTTTCACATTTCGCTTTCATGCATTGGAGAAGGAAATGGCAACCCACTCCAGTGTTCTTGCCTGGAGAATCCCAGGGACAGGGGAGCCTAGTGGGCTGCCGTCTATGGGGTCGCATAGAGTTGGACACGACTGAAGCGACTTAGTAGCAGCAGCAGCAGCAGTACTTTCTGGCATGTGAAGAAGCAGTCCTCAACCCTGCCTCCTTATACTTGGGTTCTAAATAAGCCACTTCCTATGTAACTTTCTGGTCATATCTAGCCCTATTTCCACTTGCTGAGACAAAAATCCCTCCAATCAAAAGAGAATCTTTTTAATTTAAGTCACATTCAGGAAAGATACCATGGCTAAAATATTTTCCTTGATTTCTTTTTTTTTTTAACTTATATTCACTATTTTTATTTCCTTTATTTCTTTCAAAAGGCAAACGATTATAATTCTGGTATTTGATTTTTCCCAATCCACAGTCACGTATCCCACTCATCTTTATTGGTGGAGTAGAATATGAACAGTAAAATAGTAATGAAAACAAACAAAATGTTTGGGCCATGTTAAAGAATTTTCATATTTGATCTTAGCAATGCTATAGGCTAGTATATGTAGAATATACTATATAGAATATAGGCAAGTATAGAAAGTAGATAAGGACAGTATTACTAAGCCCCCAAAATTAAATTCATTCATTTATCAAGTATTTATTGGCTATTATGTGCCAGGAATATACTTTCCTGCTCTTAGGAGCTTATATTCTAGCAGGAAAGGGAGACAAGCAATTACTGTTTAAGGTGATGTGTGGTTTGAAATGAAAATGTTAGTCAGTTGTGCCTGTCTCTTTGCGACACCATGGACTTTAGCCCACCAGGCTCCTCTGTCCATGGGATTCTCCAGGCAAGATTACTGGAGCGGGTAGCCATCCCCTTCTTCCGGGGATCTTCCCGACCCAGCGATCAAACCCTGGTCTCCTGCATTGCAAGCAGATTCTTTACTATCTGAACCACCAGGACACATTCAGAACAGAACTTCCTGAGTGGAGAAAGCCTCTGTCCCACTCTTTCTATACTGGAGAAAGCTATAGCCAAAGCTATAGCTAGTGGCTTTAGCTATACCAGCAGATACCTATTTTGTTCTAAGTTCACAGTGAGATTCTTAAAAGCTGAAGTACCCACTGAAACTTCTGGAGGGCAGTTTTATTTCTTTTGTGTCTTCTACTTTAAATCCAAAATGCTTAATCCAAACTTAACATGTTTGGTGTTCTCATCCTTCACCCAAAAGAACTATTCCCCTCATCTATTTCCTAAATGCTGCAGTACCACCAGATTTGATTTGCAATCAACAACCTCAGATAGGCAGATGATATCACCCTTATGGCAGAAAGTGAAGAGGAACTAAAGAGCCTCTTGATGAAGGTGAACGAGGAGAGTGAAAAAACTGGCCTGAAACTCAACATTTAAAAAGATCACGGGATATAGTCCCATTACTTCATGGCAAATAAATGGGGGGGAAAGTGGAAAAAACGACAGACTTTATTTTCTTGGGGTCCAGAATCACTGCAGATGGTGACTGCAGCCATGAAATTAAAAGACGCTTGCACCTTGGAAGAAAAGCTATGACAAACATAAACAGAGATGTCACTTTGCCAACAAAGGTCCGTATAGTCAAAGCTATGGTTTTTCCAGTAGTCATGTACAGATGTGAGAGTTGGACCATAAAGAAGCGCTGAAGAATTGATCCTTTCGAACTGTAGGTTGGAGAAGACTCTTGAGAGTCCCTTGGACAGCAAGGAGATCAAACCAGTCAATCCTAGAGGAAATAAACCCTGAATATTCATTGGAAGGACTGAAGCTGAAGCTCTGATACTTTGGACACCTGATGCAAAGAGCCAACTCATTGGAAAAGACCCCCATGCTGGGAAAGATTGAAGGCAGGAGGAGAAGGAGATGACAGAGAACGAGATGGTTGGATGGCATCACCGACTCAATAGACATGAGTTTGAGCAAACTCAGGGAGATAGTGAAGGACAAGGAAGCCTGGCTTGCTGCATTCCATGGGGTCACAAAGAGTCAGACACAACTCAGCAACTGAACAGCAACAACCACCTCCTTGTCTCTCATTCTCCCTCTTCCAAGAAGCGAACAAAGTCCGCTCTCCCTCCTTTATGCTCCCTGTCTGCTGCTGGAGCCCTTTCCCCAGCCATCATTTCTTACCTGGGCTTTTGCAATTGGCTAAGTTAGCTCCCAGCTTAAACCCCTCTCTACTCATTTCAGACACACAGAGCTGATCATGTCACTCCAGTACTTTAAAAGTCAGAGTTCTCTAACTTTGAAGATGAAGATTCAAATTCTTTGGCATGTCACAGAAAATTTACAAGCCCCCCTCCCCCTCCCCCAAACACCTCTCCTGTCACGTCCCACATGTAGCCTCTCCTCACACAGCTTCGCCTGCCTCCAGATATTCCATTCCCTCTTCCTCCCGCGATCCTGCTCCCCGCTTCCCCCAATTCGAATGTCTTACTCTTTTCAAAGACTTGCCTGAATCCCCAGACACCCCTCCTCTAACATTAATCAAATAGTGTAATCATTTGCTCACATGTCTGTCTCTCCCATAAGGTGACCATGTTTTCCTCTGAACCTAGGGAATGCCTGCCACAAAGTAGCCAAAGTTTAATGAATGCGGAATAGGCTCAGCATTGTTCTCAGAAACTACCCCACAACAGGCAAGCTGCCTTCCTAACAAACCTCCACCAAAGTGTTCTGCCAACCCCAACCACCTACGTGTCCAGAGCTACGTCTAGGCCTATCTATGCAGAAACATGCCCTTTGAGGAAAACACTGCAAGTAGAAAAGGAGAGAGTCCGAACTCTAATTTTAAGGGTGAATCCAACTGTCAGGGATTAAATACTACTATTTTAGAATACAGTAGCCTCACCAAAGCCCTTGCTAAACGACAGCTGGGCTGGGACCCTTGGGGAAAGCTCCAGGCGGCTAGGGGGCAAATCATTTAATCTCTGTCAAAATATTTCCATTTAAACAGCATTAGTTTGCCTGGAGTGCGAGATCCTCAAATATGTGCAAATTGATCCAATCTATTTCCGAGGTGTGGCTGAGATACAACGATCAATACTGGCAAACACATCGTATGGGATCTACCAGCAGCTGAGGAATCCAGGCGTCCTTTCTGCCTCCCGGGGAAGGTCCGAGGGGCGACTCTCCGTGGCCCCTGTCGGGTCTGCCGCCGGGACGTGAACGTTCACACAGAGCACTCGAGCTCCGCCCCCTGGCGTCTGCGGGCCTCAGCGGGCGGGGCTCGCCACGTGGAGCGCGGGCCCGATTCTCCAAACGCACCTACGCCATTGCCGCAGCGCAGCTCGGGGTCAGCCAGCCGCCTCGCGTCAACAGCGGCGGCCTTGCGACCTGGGCTTACTCCAGCGCTGCTGACGTAACGTCATCTTGCGGGACGTGGACGGAAGAAAAAGGGGAGTAAGCGGGCGCGAGAGACGCGTGGCGTGGAGTGCGGGCCGGGTGGCGGGGCTCAGCGGCTGAGCCGAGGCAGGTACGAGCGGGCCACAAAGAAGGCGGGGACGGTGGCGGGGATGGCGAGGCGCCGGCGCCTGCGTGAGGGCTGAGGCTGCACCCGGGCTGAGGCAAGGGGAGGTGTGCGCGCCGGGTCACGGGCGACCGTGGGGACTGCGGGGGCGCGCGGCCTCAGCGGGAGCAGAGTGACGGGAGTCTTTTCTGGAAATTTGATTAATAGCAGTACCTGTGGATAATATTTGGTTTAATTGATTTAACAAATTCAGTGTAGTTAGCACAGTGGCTGTCACTTAGGGCACAGTAAATGTTAGCAGAATTTGTAACATCATGCTGGGGGTGGGGACTCACTGAATAAATGTTTCTGTTAACTGCACAATTTTTAAA